>CABFOU010102433.1:0-10936 GCA_900660325.1 Opsanus beta
TGGGAAAGGAGGAAGGTGATCAGCGGGGATCACGGTGAGGAAGGAGGGCTCACCGGTCACACCGGCGTCTGTTTGCGAGCGACCATAGGAAAACGACCAAACAATGATACAACTCAGTCCGTTAACATCTGACCGCAAAGAGCTCAGACCCGCATATTTGATTGACAGGCTCTCTGCAGCGTGTATATAAGAGGAGGGAGGCGGAGGAGCTTCAGTCCCTGCAGTCTCTGGGTTGAACCAAAGTGGACTTTTTTTTTTACGCACGGACCTTCTGGAGATTACAGATCCCCTCGGCTTAAATTCGGGAAATACGTTGATTTTCGCCACTTTCTTGGTTTTCGGATATTTGATTGAATTAAAAGAAATAACTTCATAGTCATCAGGTAAGTTTCAGGACATAAATGGCACAAAAGAGCATTTTTGAACGCATGGAAAGTTGATCACTTTTGGCTATTTGAGTCATCAGTTATAAGCAAAGTTATATTCATGTCCATTTAGAAACTTTTTACAATTTTTACATTTCAGGATTTTTTTCTTCTTCTTTTTTTCATTTCTTGCATCATCTCCCACTATTTCTTTATTTTTCTGAAATTATTTGATGGTTAACCAGAAATCGAGCTCAGAACCTTTTCAGCAAACTAATAGGAACCACTTTCTGTTTTATTTTTCACAAAACAGACATGATACCAAGGGTGAGAAGTCTGTACTTGATACTCTTATCACTAAATTTCCTCCAAGCATTACCTCAAGGTAAGTGTATCCTCTCTGCCAGAACCTTGAGGTGCACATGATGGATTGTCTCATATATGGTTTCATGATTTCTTTTTTTGCCTATACCTGCTGTTTTCCCTCTTTGTTGCTTCCTGACTCCTTTGAAGATGGTGAGCAGGAAGATATAACTTCATTTGACTTGTTTGAAATCAGCCACATCACGCGTAGAACTCTGGGAGCCAAGCAATTCCGGGGCCAAAACTTGGATGCTCCTACTTACCGCTTCATCCGCTTTGATCACCTGCCCCCGGTGAGCAGTCCCATCCTAAAACAAATCCTGCAGCAGATCCAGAACAATGAGGGCTTTGTGTTTGTGGCCAGCATGCGACAGGACCGAGCCTCGCGGGGCACCTTGATTGGGTTGGAGGGCCCCGATGGCCAGCGGCAGTTTGAGATCGTGTCTAACGGACGTGCAAACAGTCTGGACCTGATATACTGGGTGGACGGATCGCAAAATGTGGTTTCATTTGAGGACGTGGACTTGTCCGACTCACAGTGGAAGAATATCACACTTCATGTTCACGGGGAAAATGCAAACCTGTACATTGGCTGCAGCCTGATCGACAGCTTCATCCTGGACGAGCCTTTCTATGAACACCTGCAGGCGGAGGGAAGCCGCATGTTCGTCGCCAAGGGATCCATCCGGGAGAACCACTTCAGGGTAAGTCCGAGCCTTTCAGTAACGATGTTTGGCTCTGACAGTTGTACTAGATGACCCACCATTGTGGTTTTTCACCATTGAAAACACATCAAACAAATGAAAAGTTTATTCTGAAAAAAAAACCCAACTATGTCCATAATGTGACTCCCCAAAGTATAGCCAAGTGGCTTTTAGTGTTTCAATGCAATAAAGAATCTTTGCCCCATGAATCTAAAAATGAGGATGTCTGTCTCTTTGCTGTGCAGTGGACTGATGATATAGAATAAAACAGAAATTGTGAGCACGGTGATCAGGTCTTTTTTTATGCAACAGGGTCTTCTGCAGAATGTGCGTTTCATCTTTGACACATCTGTGGAAGACGTCCTGCAGAGCAGAGACTGCGAGGTCACTAAACCAGGTAAGGTGATTTTTTCCCTTTCATGAACATATCAGCATTGGCGTTATTTTTTTGCCAATATGAAAATTTTTATTTTATCAATTTACCAATGCAGAAAAACACTTTGGTTGTTGGAAATGGTGTCATTATGTGGTTTCTCCAGTAGAGGGTGTTCCGGCAGCATTGTTTACAATGCTGTCCAGTATGGCCGGGACCCCCATCACACATTGGTCACGCTAGCTACACGAGACAGAGGCAGAGCGACCAACTGCAATTCATTTTCAGTCAGAGTGGGCATTTTACAGTGAAAAGAGGAAAAGTAGTCACAATGCTGCCAGGTAGGCGGGGCGAAAATAGACAAAGTCTGTTTTGTGCAAATGCTGAGAGATGTGACATGATGACTACCAATCCCGGTGAAGGCAGTGTGGCGATAGTGTGATATGCTTTGATTAGTTGTATCCTAAGGGTTTGATAATGAAATGTTCAGAATTATTGCCATTATTAATGTCTGTATCGGCACGTATATCAGTATCGTACATTTTTTTACTCCCTAATATCAGGTATCATATCAGCCTCCCAGAAATCCATATTAGTCAGGCTCTAATAAATTACAATAATCCAAAAGTGGCATTACTTACCTTCAATTACATATGTCATGAAAAACTAAGGACTTCCTTCAGGTTTTTGCTGCTTTGCTGCAGAAACATTGGTGTTGCCTCTGCTCACCTTTTCTACACCACTGGGGGCAGCACCACATGCAGTAGCAGAAAGCACAGCACACAAGAAGCCCACAAGAAGATATGTGTTGATAGCATATCATCATTAGCATAGATAACCTTCCCGTTCTGAAACAGTATGACGGTGTTAACAAATTGTAAAGGGAACATAACATTCAGACAGGTCCATTTATCTATCACATTGCCTGCCATTAATTTTGTTTTCAGCTTGCAAAGTTACCGTTCCAGTGACCAGTCTCCCGAGAGCCTCATGCCAACCTTTGAACTTTTCCAAGAGTTTGAAGACATAGAAGGAGCAGCATAACTCAACAGATTTATAACGTTAAAATTCACCCACCAGTTGGTTCATAGTATATTTAGACCGATTCAGGTGTCTGTGTATCTATGTAGTTGTATCTAGTACTTTAAAATTAGTTTCCCATTTGTATCAGTTAATTGTTGCACCCCTATTAACCAGTGACCTAAGGTGAGGACTAGATGTCTTTGGTACTCAGTCTCTTCAGAGAATACTTGAGTATTGCTGGAATGAGTCCATGTCAAATGAGCAGTTACTTAGGGAGACTCGGAGGAGGAGTATTACTTGAGATGGAACATCAGCTTCAATATTTTGGCCATGTGGCACCTTTCTCTTGGCATGATCCAGCATGCCGGTGCCTCACTGGTGAGGACCAGCAGTAGGAGAAATCCAAGGGGACGCCCACATTCCACCTGGCTATGGCCAATAGATGGTTGCTTTTGACAGTTGGGATGGACAGGCAGACAACCAGTTCGTAATGTGGTGGATGTATAGGCAGTTCCATAGTGTGGTACATGGTCCTAGAAATTGTTCATACGTACATTGACCAAAAACATTTTTGGTCGACAGCCCACAAATTCCCCAACCCTTTCATCCACGGCCTAACAGGCGATCCAATAAGTCATTGCTCAATATCCCTTTTTTTCTGCGTCAAGCCGCGATACCTTACAGATGAGACAGGCAAATCTTTTCACGTGGCACGGTGTCTGCATTTTGTTACGCATAAACTTAAAACAGGTTCTCATTCTCAGTTGACTTTCATTGTATGAATTTAGGTCTTTGGTGTTTCAAGTGAGACAAAAAGCTTGTAGATTTGATCTGTGGCACGATCTCAGAGCATTACTTCATGTTTACGGAAACAGCAGTGTCGACTCGGTGGTGGTTTGCGGTCGACCAGTGTGCACGCTGAACAAAAGGAGATACAGATGCTTACATTTTCCACTGGCAGAGTGCTCCGTATAATGCCGCGAGAAAGAGAAGAGAAAGTCAAATGCTTTACCGCGGAGTGGGGAGCTCCCGCTTCCAGCAATACACACAGAGCGAAGTCATGACTTGGCTGATTCGGTTACTTTTGCTGCCTTTTGAACCTCGGTGGAGCTCACACGAAGAGCAGCTGCCCCAAGAAAGATACAGATATCTGAGTAAATATGTCAATTCTGTGAGGTCACTAAATGTGGCAGTGGCGTCTTTGGTTGCTGACTGTGACAAAGCAGATCCATATGAGACGTGTTTGTGTGTGAGACAGCTGTTGCTACATTTCTGTTAACCACACCAGTGTTGAATTCTTGCTGAATGACTTAATTTGTTGAATAAATGTCATCAAGGCCTGGACATTTTCCGCACGCCGCCTAGTACCAGTCACCATTCCATGCTGGTAGCCATTCCAGCAGCGAAATGTCACTCACAGAGCCGCACGGTCCGTTCTCGTAAAAACTGTTGTATTGGAAATTAATGAGCAGCGTTAAAACTGCCTGAGCTTTAGCCCTTTTTAATTCTTTTCTTTATCTGCTTTCATAAATCGGGGCCGTCGATCAGAGGGGGAAAGAATGTGTAAATGCTTTCACAGACAAGCGAGCACACGTTCACATGCACACGCACAGCGTGAAGCCGTTTGGGGATTTGAATGAATCCAGCAGACTGAAAAGGAAGGAAAACATAGAGTTGGCTACTGTGAGACATCACTGGGTCGTTTTTGGAGGCCTTGTTGATTTAGAGCCTCTGCTCTGCTATTAATCTTCACCAATTTACAAAGCACAGTCCAATCCGGTGGTAGAAATCCACTTTCCTTTGGCTGAATGACAGGCATTCCAGGTAACATCAATATGCTGGATGTGTCTTGTTTCATTATGCCATAACCGCATTTCACTGGTGTGACATAAAAAATAAAGTATGCTGAAGAAATTTAAAGGACACATTTTTTTAATATGACTCTCTACAGCCCACACAGGATGTCCCATGCTGTTCTGCGATTGGGATCTCTGCCTGCCTGTTTTGTTCAAAAAATTACAGCTGGCAGACCTGCAGTTCCTACTGTGGATTCAATTTTAATATTGCCTTTCAAACAACGACTTTCATTGTAAAGTAGAGAAAGCTCATCAGCAACAGTTAAACGTGGTGAGACGAGGAATTCTCACACAATGTGGATTCTTCTGTCTTCAAGCCGCACCAGAGCTTCAAAAATATTTTTGAGTGCACTGGCTGAAGTATTTCCAATAGACCTGAAAGGACCTCTACTTCTACAATATTATTCTGAATATAAGATGACACTGATTATAAGACAACTTTCCTTTTTCCAGGCATATGGTAAAAAAAAGGCTTGATTAAAAATAATGGTTTTATTTGAAAATAGTGCTCATAAGAGCATACATTAAGGACACCCTCTCATTTCTTCTTTAAACTGTGCACTGACATACTGCCACTTTTAGTACCATGGTAAGCTTTCTGACTGTTAGAATTTTTTAAGACGGTCTTTTTGGGCTTGCCTTCTTCTAACACTGCACTTGCACACTGTATTTCTTGGCTGCCTGAGAGTTATTTGATGACTCTGCTTTATTTATCACCATGAGATTACAGATGGCATCATATCTTCTCCTCAATTGCTGGATAATTTACCCAATTTTTTGAGGTGCTCTGCTTTCAAGATGATTATGGTGTTTCTCATGTCCCTCCAAGCTAGTTAAAGGGACATGTCACTTAGGTACTGGGAGACGCACTCATTCTGCAGGTATTTGGTGCCATCTGCTGTTGCTGATGTATATGACATGTACAAGTCAAAACTCAAAATATTAGATCTGCCATATTAGTTACCTCTGTCCCAACTTTTTTTTTAGAATGTGTTGCAGGTCTTAAATACACTGTTTGTTTGTTTTTTAATTCTTCCCAACTTTTTTTGATTAGGGGCTGTAATTATCTTAGGCACGTTTTATTCAGCATAACATGAACTAAACCAATCAGATTGTCATGTGTCATTCTTGTTAAGAAAAGTGCAAATGAAATTTGTAAATTTAGATGGCAGGCTCACGTAAGAGGATTTGGGTGAGGACATTGATTTACATGGTGTCAATGTGTACAAGTGGATCATTAATGGGTGCAGCCAACACAGCTCCCTGAGGTGAAGCAGAGGAGCACCTCCTTTGTGCAACACCTCCTCCTCATCTTCTCCCCCATCTCATCAGGTTGAGGCAGACCCACAAAACTGCTCAATTTTTTGGGACTTTGCCCACACTCAGTGACCCTGTATGAATGTGACACAAAGGAGTAGAGAAAGAAAAAACTAGTAATTCAACAGGTTTTTGTTTTGTTTTTTCAAATCAGGAGCAGTACATGCTAACTAGATATGGTAGCTTGTAGTGGCTGGGCAAAGCTAGCTAGATAATCAGTGTGGTCACTAGTAAGATAAGTTAGCAGTTACTGTATACCCTACTCAAAAAGTTTGAGAGGAATCCAAAAGGACTTTTTGGGTAGAGTATGAAGGGAATGCATTTGTACAAGTCAAACATTGTCTTGCAACTTTTGGATCAACATAGATTTATTTTAGCAAAATATATCTGTTATATGAAAAGTAAACTGGAAGTGTACTCTGTTGTATATTAATACAGCACCAAATCAGAAAAAAATTGGAACAATATGGAAAATGCAATAAAAAAAACTGCAGAGATACTTAGATTTACTTTGACTTCTGTTTCATTACAGACAGTACGAACCCAACCATTGACCACTTTATAATGGTGCCCTTGTTTCTCACAAAACTTAAAAAAAAAAATTTCATATTAGCATATGTCATTAAGTGTTTCAGGTGTTTTTTTGTCTCATTTTTCTTACAAACATGTCTTAAGTTGTGCAATAGTATGGCTCTGTCATTGTTACATTTTTGTTTTGTTGACTGTACATTTTGTACATTTTTTGTTTCAAAATACTCCACACATTCTCTGCTGCATGCAGACTGCTCCAGAATCCGTACCCTGTTGCTCTACAGCCATACCTTTGTTATGTGTGCAGAATGTGGTTTAGCATTGTCTTGTTGAAGAATGCATGGACATCCGGAGAAAAGATGTCGTCTTGAAGGCAGCATGTTCCTCCAAAATCTCAGTGTTTTCTGCATTATTGCTGCCATCACAGAAGTGTAAACTACCTTTGCCAAGGGCCCTGACACAAGCCCATACCATGACAGTCCCTGGTTTTTGGAATTGTTGCTGATAACAGTCTGGATGGTCCTTTTTGTCTTTTGGTCTGGAACAGACAGCATCCATTTCTTCCGAAAAAGATCTGGAATACTGATTCATTTACACAATACATGTTTTGACTGTATGATGGTCCAACCCAGATGCCTCCGAGCCCAGAGAAGTTGAGCCCGTTTCTAGACAAGGTTAACATAAGGCTTCTTTTTCACACAGTAATGTTTCAAGTGGCATTTTTGAATGTAACTTCATATTGTAGTGCTTGACAAAAGTTTTCCAAAGTTATCCAGTGCCCATGTGGTTTTATCAGCTGAATGACAGTTACTAATGCAGTGCTGTCTGAGGGAGTGGAGATCACTGGTGTCCATTTTGGGTTTGCACTTCCTCCAGATTCCTTGAATCTTTTAATGATATCATGCACAATAGAAGGAGCAATTATGTACTAAGAAATAAACGAATAAGTTATGCCTACAAGGGCCAAGTACTGGCTACATAAATATGTAAAAAGTCATGAGCTAAAATAATAATCCAATTTAACCTGAAATCCCATAGTGGTGGCCCAGCATCGTTAATGAGATGATGAAGGAGTCCTGGTGAAAGCTCTTCACCCGCAAGACCATGCTGGTGGACCAGCATCATGTGCACATAGACCAGCACAACTGTGCTGGTCCACCAGCTAAAACAGCATTAACCAGCATTTTCCAGCAGGGTTGGCATAGCAGAATGGTATCAGGCTGATACTATAAGAGCTGCCTGCGTTTGCTTTTGTCTCCTCAAAGTTCAACAGTAGCATTCCTGCTGCTTCTGATTTTTCTTTAATGCAGACTTGCATGTGAGAGTTCACCAAGATTAGGTAAATGGCCCTTCAGGGTCACTGAGCAAGTATTTGTAGTTATACAGCAGCAGAAGAAGGAGAAGGAGGAGGAGGAGGACTTTTATTATCATTGTACATACATGGATACATACAACAAAATTTGTCCCCTGCCCATCCTAATTACAGTTAGACACAATCCAACCAATAGGAGCAGTAGGCAGCCACAGTCCAGCGCCCTGGCGGGGACCAACTCCAGATGTAGAGATGTTACTTTGATCAAGGGCAGAGAAAGGAGCAGACCCTCATGTGCGTGTTTTTGCATTAGTCTTAGTTGTAGCATGACCTACAAGAAATTATCATCACCAGGTATGATGTGTTGGAACTTTCAATTGTAGCTATAATTTCATACAAAATTCTACATCTGCCAGCAACCACTGATTCCCACAAGGTTTTGTAGTCTAGTGCTGATCTATTCCAGCCAGGTAACAGTCCATGGCCCAGGATCTGAGAACCTATGTTTTAGATAGCATTGTCAATGTATTTGTTGTAAGGACAAGAAGTACCTCTGTGTAAACAAAGTTCATCACTCCAGCTGTTTCTGTTCACATGGTAAGTGTCTAGTTATCCAAAGAGGTCATGGGGATTTATGATAATAGAGTCATTTTTTCATTGCAGAAGTAATGGCCATGTTTCTACCATGAGTACTTTGTTGTCACCCACCGCCCACATCCAGCTTTCACCTCGTCATCTCTGCTGGAAAGATTTACCGTGACCAATTCAACAAGATGCACGTTTCAAATCAAACACTGCTGACTGAACATCTGCTTTGGGGGAACACAATAAACACTAATCACATTGTTGTGGTCTTTTGGCTGGCTGCAGGAAAACACAAAATCTTTCAGCTCCATGATCACACTTGTTGTGTTTCAATAATTGTTTCTCTTAAACATGTTTCTCATCACCACCCCCGTGTTGCACATTCATTTGCTTTCTTTGTCTCATTTGCTACTCTTCCAGATGCTAACAGTGTGAGCGAGGAAGCAGAAATGGTAGACGTAAGCCCCTCCATCACTACTAACATTATAGGCCCGAAGACTGACGATACAGGAGTTGATATGTGTGAACGCTCCTGTGAAGAACTCAGCACCATGTTTCAGGAGCTCAAAGGCCTCCGTGTTGTTGTCAGTAATCTCATTGATGGTTTACAAAAAGTGGTAAGTAGCTGACAGAAGTCAGAACCTGACTAACTTTCTGACCTTAAACATGCTTTTTTTTGCTGCTTTTAGATCAACTTGTTAACAGTACGCATGGGCATGATGACAGTAAGGGCTACGTTAATTTGACATTCGACCCCAATGACTTTGACCTTCACCCAAATGATTGACAGCTAGCTGACCTTGCCAGAGTAATTCTGGAATCCACCCAAGTGTGTGCCACATTTGGTTCAAATTGGGTTGAAAATCAGTTTTCTTGACTTTTGCCAAAATTAATTCTTGAAGGATCATTTCAGGGTCAACCTTCACTGACATACCATGTTTGGTCAAAATCAACAAAAACACCTGGGAGGAGCAGGCCAAAATAACAGACAGGCAGGCATGGCCTCAGCTCCAGTTATTGACCTTTGACAAATTTGACCTTGCTAGGCAATTACATAACCCATCTCCATATATGTGCCAAGTTTGGTGCAAATCTAAAACTTTTGAACTTTGACCTGGGTGACCTAAGCCCCAATGATTGACCTTTGGCAAATTTGACCTGGCCAGAATCCACCTCCATGTGTGTGCCAATTTTGGTGCACAATGGAATGAAAAACTTGGACCTTTGATCCCAATGGCCTTGACCCAGTGATTGGCCTTTGGCAAAAATGACTTTGTTGGGCTATTCTATAACCTATCTCCAAATGTGTACCAAGTCTGGTGAAAATAGGAGTGAAAAACTTACATTTCAACCTTATAGAATAGAATAGAATAGAATAGAATAGAATAGAATAGAATAGAATAGCTGTTTATTGTCATTGTACAACTGGGCATTATAGGCCCGAAGGCTGGCGATATAGGAGTCAATATGTGTGAACGCTCCTGTGAAGAATTCAGCACCATGTTTAAGGAGCTCAATGGCCTTCGTGTTGTTGTCAGTAATCTCAGACAGATTGTGATTTTACTCCAATGACATTGGCCCAGTAATTGGTAAATTTGCTCTCTCCTGGGCAATTCTAGAACCTATCTAGAAATGTGTTCCAAGTTCGGTGGACATCAGAGAGAAAAAAAAATAATAATAATACCCGAATCAACATTTTGATCTTTGACCCCAATTACCTTCACCTTTGCCAAAACAAACCCTTTCAGGGCAATTCTAGGTTTGACCATCATCCACATATCACATTTGGTGGAAATCAGCCAAAGCACCTGGAAGGAGTAGAGGAACAAACAGGCAAATAATTCAGTTTATTTATGTAGCACCAAATCACAAAATAAGTTGCCCCAAGGGACTTCACAGGGATAAGGTCTAACCTTACCAACCCTCCTGAGCAAGCACGTAGGCAACAGTGGTTAAGATTAAACCCGCTTGGATGGTTTTGGCGGAAGAAACCTCAAGCAGACCAGACTCAGATGGGTGACAAACTGCTTTGGCCATACTAACAATATCAAAAATCAGGTGAACAAAATACAACAAAGAATGGTCAAACATGCAAAACAGAAATCAGGATCTATGTAGTAAAGTCCCCCTGATAACATCCAGTGTGCATCATGACCCACAGTTCATCATGAGTGTGAAGAATAGTCATTCAGAGATTTCAGTCCGGACACTACATGCTCAGGCAGGGGGTCACAAGGTGGACACTCTTCTCTGTTTCAGCTTTCAGCTGGCATCAGTGAAGACTTCATTGACAGCACCTTCAAACAGAGAGACAGAGCAGAAATCAATCAGCCGGTGTTCTGTCGAGATGAGGTGCGCTGTCGAGACGAGGTGCCTCATCGAGACGAGGTTCCTCGCGTAACTGCGCATTGTGCACTGAAAAAATGTTATGTTGACGGGCAAGTAAATGTATAAATTGTTCATCCGAACGTAGTAATGTATAAGATCTACTCACTATAAAACGGGAA
>CABFOU010102437.1:0-12271 GCA_900660325.1 Opsanus beta
CCCATGTAACCCCTTCTTCTCTCTCTTACTGTCATCCCCCAAAACGACCCCTGTCCCCTGAAGGCGCTCCTTTACTGTCAAGCCATTTAGGATGAGCGATTTCTCATGACACAACCTTTAGCAAACAGCAATGGCATTCCTCTGCCTTTTGTGGTGCAGTTGGTCATTTGTTCGAAGAGGAAATAGCTTTCCAACACATTTCCCTAATTAGAATAATGTGTTACTGCTGCATACAGTGTGAAGTCTCATGCTGCTGGGAGACTGGAGGGAAATCAGTGTGACACCATCCTCACATGAATCACATGGTCATTTGGCCTTCGGATTTTACTGCTTTTAAACTGACCAGTGAGGATACGTAGATCTGTGTTTTGAGAGCTTGTGAATGAAATGTTAAGGTATCGTTAGTTTCACCGAGCAGGAGGAGGCTGTTTTCACCTGGGTCTGTTGGTTTGCTTGATTGAAACCAGGAATGCTCAACATCATATGAAAACAGCTGGTCAGGTTGGGTATGGTCCAAGGAAGACCTCAAAGTTTGGTGCGACTAAGATCCAGCGGGTATTAGATCTGGTAGCATTTGGGGCTGTTCGTTCGTCTGTGTCTGATGAAGACTTTTTCTGATTTTTCAACCAAAATTGGTGGAATCATTAAGGGTCAGCCAAGGATAAATTAAGACAAGCTAGGCTACAACATAGGGAGATATTCAGAATGGCCATTCTGAAGAACTGGTTTAAGAAAAACCTATTGTTACTGTAAAATGCAAATATGAAGCCATATATCACCTTGCTGTTGGTCATGTGACCTTTTGACTTTGAATGACATTAAAAGGTCAAGGTCAAAGTGGCTCAAACACAAATAATTAATTTGCATTACTGTGTTGCGTGTCTTATTCATTTTTTTGTTTGTTGGTTTAATTACACATTTTTCATGAAATTTGGTGGTGAGGTCATGGTTCATTGGATAGATTCAGAGGGGTTTTTTTCAGTTACTTTTCTAAACATTTTGAGATATGCGGCATTTTTAAAAGGGTCATATTTTGCAACATCATTTTTATCTGCATTTTACAGAAAGGTTACTGTGAGAGTATCGTGTGAAATGTGCTAAAGATTTGACAGTTTTATGTCTGTGCATATACAAACTGTCACGCTTTGAAGAGAAATAGGGTCTGAAATCGCTCATTTTGGACTCAGGTGACATATGCAAAAGGTACAGAAACAGATAATGTCTTAGAGACCTGAAAAATGGATTTTTGTAGCCTCCATCACCTGAGCGAATATATGATGTTTGTGGCAACAAGTTTTATTATTAAGACACCTGGTGACCCTTCAAGTATTTTCATCAGTTTGTCCTGCAGTAACGCATCAGTTTAAAAGAAACATAGAAATGGTGGAACGGTTGGAATTTGGGTTTATGTGGTTATACAGTTTAATAAGTGCCGCTTTATGTGCTTTATTCTCCCTCTTTTCATTACCCTGGTAGGTTTTGCTTGATGAGTGCATTTAAGACAATAAAGCCTCAGAAGGGTCCTAATAAATAGTGGTGGCACTACAGAGAGCTGTAAACGCCAACCTTTTTTTCATCCTATCAGAACAGGCCTCAAAGCTCCAAACCCTTGTACGTCAGTGACTGTCATTAAATCAGCCACGTCTCATTCCTTTGTCGCTCATTTCGTCAGGCTGGATCGCGGCATTCACTGGCGTTGTTACGATTATGTCCAGTAGTCTGACCTTTCTCTCAGTGCCCCATGTAGGCTGAATGAGCCCGGAAGCATATACTCTGGGGTGGTGGTGGTAGGGGGGGATTATGGTATCCACGGAATGGAGAGATACGCAGGGATTTGACTCTTGCACTCACACACAGACTCCTCCCTCCAATTCTTGTTTTTTTTTTCTATATTTCTATATTTGTGGGTTTGTCGTGTTTGGCTGTGTGTGTTTTGTAGCTGGAGGCGAGTGAAGGTGATGAGTGAGTCAGGGAGGCGGTGGGGTGGAGAGTGATGGAATCAGGGTGGGGGGGAGGATGTGAGAGACAGGAGGAGTGTGGTTAGTGTGGCTCGGTGTGTGGACTTGCTCCTCCCTGGATGCTTTGGAAGCCCGGCTGAGAGCCGTTCGCTGTCAGCGAAGCCACAAGTTGATCGCTTCCTGGAAACTTGTCTGCTGACATCTGGCAACTTTTTTTTCCCCCCTCGGATGGAGTAGCCGTGATTTCACATTCTGCTTTTTTTTTTTAATGCCAAAGTCTGGAGATCTGATCCTGGTCGATGTATATAGCACTTACCTCAACTCCACCAGAAATGAAGTGAGTACTTTATATACCACAGTTCGATTTCCTCTTCATTCTCCTCAGTCAAATATTGATCCAGTCATGGTTAAAGGACTTAATTTTTTCATTAACATGGAACAGTGAACCTTATTTCATACACCGAGGGAACATTTCTCTCTCCTTTCTGGCACCACACACATAAATAACCAATTAAGGGCGAAGAAAAATGTGATAATTACCATGGACTTCAGCATTTTTTTTAAAGAATAATTGTATGTCACCCGCCGTGACACCAAGTATTGTTTTATGAAGTCCTTCATTAATTCTTCATGGCTTTAGTTGTGTAATGAAATTAAAGTGACGGAGCTGTCAGCTGAGATTAAATGGTTCTATAAGATGATCCCATTAGAGAAACCGTTGGCATGTACCAGACCTTTTTCTCTAACTCATTTGTTCACACAAATATTTGCATGGCTATATAAAAAGAATGATGGAGATTTAAATATGAATATTTGAGAGAGAACAACAGAAACAATATTTGATCCATATTAAATAATAAAAAAAAATCCTTATTTTGTTTTGGTATAGATCAGAGTTTAAATTTAGAGCTGAAAACAAACTTAAAAGCCAAAAAAAGTCTCACAATGATCTTGTGATCTGGTACTCACTAAATCACAACAAAACAAGTTACAAATACATATAAATAAAAATTCACTTTATCTTTAACCAGAGCTCTCAGAAACACATTGGCCAAAAGGAACTACACTGTTATGGATTAACAAATACAGCTGCTAATTCATTCTTTGTGTTGAAATGGCAAACTTTATAATGGCAAACATTATAAATAGCTGATCTGAGATTTTTTTTTTTTTGTTTTATGGGTACATCAAGGCGTATTTATCTGAAAAGGCTAAACAAAATGAAATCAGTAAATTTTATGGTCATTAATACTGTGATGATGGAGTCACAACTTTATTTCACATTTTATTGCCTATTCATGTTTGTACCTAATGCATTTTTCAAATCATATATATTTGTAATTTTTAGTTTTATTTTGCCATGATTTTTATCTCCAGCACCCCAGTGAAAATAAGTGTGGTTCATTATCCCAGTTTTCTTTGGTTATCTTGGTGCTGGTCTTTTAAAAGGAACAGTTGATTAAGAACTTACTTTCATAATCTTACTTTAACAATTTAAGTTGTAGCATTTAAGTCTACTAATTTTCAGAGGTGATTTTATAATTATCCTTTTTAGTGCAAACTTATACAATATGTTGTAGCTTTCTGTATATTTCTAATATTGTGGCATTTTTAATATGTTAATTTCTTATTCATATTTATTGTGTGCATTATGTGACTGGCATCAAATCAAATCAAATAAATTATTTCTGAACTGCCAGAAAATGAAGCAACAATAGTTTTGACAATCAATTAAGACTTTAAATCACAGATTGTCAACTTTGATGATGAGTGTAATCACTTTTTTGTTATCTGCCAAATGGCACATATTAAATCACACTAAAATTATTGTGAAATAAGATTAATGCTGAAACATTTAATAAATCACAGAGTATTCTGTTTTAAAAATCTGCTTAGACTCTAAGTTAGTGCAAACATCGCAATATTAATTCTTCTTCTGATGCAGACGTCTTAGCTTTCATGAGTCTGGATGAAACCGCACAAGGCGCGTTAAAAGACAGCTCCTGTGTTTTTGTGGACACAGAATTTTTTTCCCCTCAAGCTTCACCACAATAACAACTGTGACATACTCCTCTCCATGCTGAGTGTTGTGATGGTGACTCATGTCTAAATCCTTAATGGTTGATAATTTCAAGCCATTCAAAACACATCGTCATGCATGTCAGTTTATTAAAGTGTATCTAAATATAGCATTATAATTCTATGTTTGTGTGAAGCTCATTCTTAATTGCACTCAGTCTACCCAAAATAGTACATTTAAATTGAAAAGGAAATTTTTTATGATCTTGAGAGGAATGTTAAGTTTTTGAGCTCAGCATTCTTTTTTTAGTACTTGTCTTTCTCTTTCACTTCACCAAGTAACAACAAGTGATACTGTGCAAAATGTTTAAGCACTCCTGAATTTTCATAAAGATGGGTTTGATCCCCCACCACCACATCATTAAGTCCAAATGTTTGACTGGTACTGTAGGTATACTGTCCAGTACATGACAACAAAAGCAGTTGCCAGTGATCAGTCAAATAAATAAATAAGAAACGGCAACAACATCATTCAGTGCAACCCAATTTTTATATAAATTATAGAAGACGACCAAAGAGAAATTATGTAATTTTAAAAGTGATAGGTAGTCAGGCTTTTTTACTTCAATCATAAATATTAGGTATTTTCTTGCTTTTCACTATTTAATAAGCTTAAAATGTTTACACAGCACTATAAATGACAAAATCCAGCATCATGATGATGGATGATAGCTGTTAAGAAAATAAACTTTTTTAAATTTTGTTTTCTTAACCTGAAAATGTATCTAATGGCCAGATTGAAGTGAGGGCTGTGTTTGGCCCCTGTGTCGCAAGTCGCCCACAGTTGGTTTAAATAATTTTATACTGTTCCAGTTCCTGAAATGTGAGGATTTGGTCATTCCCTGTTTTCTAAATAAAAAATAAAAAATTAAGTTTTAGGTCTGTTCCGTTACGAGGGTTGAGGGCGTAAACTGGGACAGGCATGAGCTGAAAAAAGCGGCAACATTAATCAACAATGACAGTAATTGTTAGTCGCTCAATTACTCTCAGCTTTTTTCGTTTTTTATCACGAACTCTTTCTCCCCTGTTTCTTCCTCGGTGAGAACGGTGCTAATGATTAAGAGTGAATAATATCCGACCTCTGAGACATTCAGCGTCTGTTGGTGCTAAAAATAATCAAAGAGAGAGAAAATGAGAGAGTTCAATTAACACCATTCATCTGTCTCTTGGCGTATGACCACATGATAACGCTCAACATTCAGCGTTGTGTTTGGTCGGTTTCACCAAAGTACCAGGTTTCTTGGGAAGCATGTTGAGGCAGAGAAACTAACATTTGCGTTTCACACCTCACTTTGGATTTAATAAAAGATTATTTTGCATCAACCGCATGCCTGAGTCATCCTACAGCTGAGCCTATTACACTTAAAACTGTCGAGGTGTACGTGTTGGAACAGGACACAAAGATGGCTTTGATCATTTTGTTTCCATGAAAGGAAAGACAACTGGCAGGATTAATATCTATGATTGTGCAATAAACAGTATGACAGCTGATGAAATTCTCCTTAGCTGTAAGGACGAAAGTCAGGCTCAGCACTCAGTACTTTCTCTTTTCTGCACTTTCATCACAAAACATTTATCTGAGCTGAATGACAACAGAGGGACATTTCTGCTTCCACATGAAGTTGTCAAACTGAAAATTTAGTAGATCAGTTTGCAACTTGTTGAGCAGAGAATAAATAAAAAGTGCCTCAGCGCCCTCTCCTTCTTTCTTCCTTTCTCGTGATTACTGAACACCTGTGTAACAGCTATGACAAACACAAAGAAGTACTTAAGAAAGAAAAAAAGCCTTTTTGCTATCTGTAATGTCCATTTGAATACTTATTCTGCCACCATCTAACCTGATGTTTTGTGTGTTTCTTCATTTGGAGTCATGCTGCTGTGAGAGGAAATTGCAAAACAGAGACAGTGTATAAGTGCATGTGATCTTAACGGCCAAGTTTTCTTTTAGTTCCTCTTTGCATCGGTTTCTCATTTTCTCTTCAGTCTGAAAGGCACACGTGAGACGGGCAGGATACAGTAACCATGTCTGTTTACAGCCTGCATGCAGAAATAATTATTTTAATAATTATTTAAAATGTGGAAAACATTTCAATTTATGCTCACATTTTCAGTTTGCATCAAGTATTGCATTGTATTTGTGAGTGCAGTTCAAATACAGCTGTTTTGCTTTTGCAGTTTGAAAGAATGGATGAAGTTTGCTGTAGTTTGTAAGAAAATAAAAATATATTACATACAAAATTGTACATAACCACAAACATATACAGTATAATACCAGTAAAATATTAAGAAAAAAAAGCAAAAGGTGACTTCTGTATAGATTCAAGTGAAAAAATAAAGAGTGTAATATCTTAACACCTGGCACAATGTAGCGCTGAATGCAGGACAGCTGTCATTGCTAGTTTCCAACTGATATGGCTCATGTGCTGTAACCACCAAATCTACTTGTGCTTATCTGTGTAACCATAGGAGTGATGGTCTTAAAATGAAGTGTGGTCAGGTGCAGTGTTGGTGCATTTCTATCTTGAGGCAGCAGAAAGCAATTGCCCCACAGACTAACACAAACCTTGTCTAAAATTGAGGGCAAAGTTTTTCTGCTGTTTATAAGGTGCTGAATTCAGATAAGCCTTACATAAATGGGTTCACAATACTCGTGCACTCTGCTTGTACACACAGGGATGTGCATTAGCACATCAAACTACTGCAAATCTGAATTAAAAAGAAAAATTACAATAAAATAAAAGTAAAAACTCATGGAAAAATATAAAATTTTAGGAACTCATGGATGTGATTGGGTAGATGGAGATGGAGGACAAGAAAGTATTGCAGGAAGGAAGCATGCCATTGCTTCAGTTTAAAGAGCTTTGGTGGCTTCTCCCGTAAATGACCCACTTGTATCAACATTAATGCCCGGTTCCTTCACTTTCATGGATATGCACCCTGGAAAATTGTACTACTTGCGTACTGTGTTTGAGTTTTGCACACACTACAAGGTACAACCTCAGCACGCTACATCAACACACTTTGCTAGCTCACATTTGTGAGCAAGTGTGGTCTTGACACACTGGTTTGTCACTGTAAAAGTCCATCAAATCCAGCCTTTCAATAACTTCCTGGACATGGCCATCAGAAATGGATTTGTATGGTGAAAGTGTCACACTTGTAGAGACATTCACATCTCTGTATTTACATTCATGTCTCTGCATCCTTGGCCTTTGAGGTCACGAGATGCCTGAGAAGGGGTTATGACAGAGGTCTTCAACTCATTCCAGAAAATGCAGAGAGGGTGCAGGTTTTCTTTGCAACCACCAACTCCACCAGGTGATTTCACTGATTAACTAATTCCATCTGCTCAAAGTGATGTTAATCAGTCAAATGTTATTTTGAATTTGAAAAAAAATTTTGTATCCAGGATTCAAAAGCACTTTTCAGCAGTATGTGGCCTTGGAGGTATGCACTGAGTGCCTTCTAGTAATTATTATTATGTTTCAAGAGCTTATGTTTTATGCTCATACTAATTTATCAGTAGAGCACCTTCAATATCCATAAAGAGCGCTTCGCATCATTAATAAAATTAAAAAAAAAAAACCCAAAACCTTAAATGCACAGGCATTAAGCACTTAAAACATAGCAATAATTACAGAATCATAGCTCTCAACACTCCTTATATGGAAATTCATAACGCATCATTGCACCAACAATATGATAGATATTACACGTCAAATGTGTCATTCTGAAGGAGTGCATTTTGACAACCAGCAGCTTGTAGCTGTCTACCATCTGTTAGATTCTATAAGAACTAAAAAATAAATAGATAAATAAAAGAGCATTGGCATGACAGCTTGGACAGATAGTTAGATGCTAAACACTTTCATAAATACCCTGTGATATAATGCTCACTTTTGTGTGTATTTTCATTACAGTGCCAACAGCATGCCTAAACAAGTGGAGGTGAGGATGCATGAGAGTCACCTGGAGCCCATCGAGGCCAGACCCCAGTCCAAATGTGCCCAAGTCTGTGCAAAGATGTTCAAGAACCTTCTGCTCACACTCACTGTCCTCGGTTAGTTACCATCAGTGTCATTTTTTTTTCATTCAGCATATCCTGTTAACTCGATAGCTCAGTGAGAACATGCCATCTGTGCCTGCCTACGAAACCAGGCCGTTGGATGACTGCTGTCCTGTTCTTTCCCAGCCAGCTCAGTGCCACATGTTCTTGTCAGCGAGCATCGGACACCCAAACAGCCTCTGGTGGTGCGTTAAAAGGCTATTAAAATTACAGCAGGACTTCACTCTGCTGCTGGAGATGCTTTAATTTAGGAGTGTTAGCATCGTAATGCAATTTTAGGATAAAGCAGTGTATTTTAATTTAGTGTTAAATCATGTTATTCCCAATGTTGTGTATTACTGCTGTCCTTTGTTCGTCTGTCAGCGATCTGCTGAACCAGCCTCAAAACACATATGTATCCTGCAGACCATGAATGAATGTGGAGATGAAGGACACGAGCACACCTAGTTATGTTATTGCTAGTTTCCACCAATACCAGCACCCATGTCCTCTAAAGCACAATACCGCTTGTACTCATATGGACATGTTGGTCTTACAGTGAAGTGTGGTTGGGTGCAGAACTGGCGCTCTTCTGATGTTGTCTGACACCAGAAATAATTTGTACATTAGATCAACAAAAAACAGGTTTAAATTTTGTAAGTATTGTATTTATTATAATTCAGTTTCATTGTATATTGGCTGAAATCTCTACAAAATGCTTTTTGAGGTTATAAAAAAAATCTGTATATGTAAATCTTATTTGCAAACAGGTCGAAGAAATTTCGATCTATATTTAAAACCGTTTTGCATAATGTTAGAATAGATTTGCACTTGTAGCTTCTGCACTGAAACCAAGTGCACAAACCACTTGGCCACCACCCCTGGCTTGGCTAGTTGCTAGCAAGTGTACTTGCTAAATGGCTGAACATGGAGCCAGGCAGTTAGCTTGACAAAGCCAGGCATGAAAAGCTACCTAGACTTGTATCTACCAAGGTAATAGCCAAAATTCATCAGGTAGCATGAATGCTAAGTGTAACTGAACCAATGTCCTGGTAGCTCTCCACTCTCATCTGTTTTACCATCCAGATTTCCATTTGGAACCATAATGTTTCATCCTGCTTCACACATTTCAAATTAAATACTCATTTGTTTGCTGTTCTGCAGTACTGAGGGACAATAATTTTAGCTTTTCGGTGAGCTAGGTATCTAGCTGTCTCCATAGCAACATGTGGAGGTAATGGATACATTTTATTATGGTAATATCCATAATAAAACCTGGCTTTCCTAAGATATATTTTGTAATTTATTGTTACAAAGTACATTCAAAAAGTATCTGACGTTATTTTATCCTACAGAAACAAATGAAGTTTGCGAGGTGTCATTTAGTGGGCAAGTGTAGGGAACCTTCTTGTGCATGCATGAATTTTTTCCCTCCTACAGAGCACATCAGTCGCTAGCAGTCAGCCTTAGAGTGAACACTTGTACTTATCACCCATCAAATTCTCATTTGCGACAACATGACGGAACAACTTCAGCAAAGGCATTGCATCAAATTTTGCCAGAAGCTTGGTGATACCTAAGTGGAAACCATTCACAAGATTCAGCAGGCTCGTGGCGATGAGACCATGAGCATAACGCAAATAAAAGAGTGGTATAATCACTTCAAAAATGAGCGCACGTCATTGGGGAGCACAGCACGTTCCGGTAGAACATACACAAGCCAAAATGACCAAGTGATTGACAGAATATGGACTTTGGTCATGGATGACCATCGTGTCACCATCCAAGAACTTGCAGACGAGGTGGGGATAAGCACAGGCTTGGTAATACTATTTTGCCGAAGAATTTGGACATGTGGAGAGTATCAGCGAAATTCGTGCTGAAGCTGCTAACGGCGGAGCAGAAGCAACTCCATGTGGAAGTCTCGCAGGACATGCTGGAATGTGCAAACATTGGCCACGACTTCCTGAACACTGTCATCACTGGTGATGAGACATGGGTGTTAGGGTGCGATCTAAAAACCAAATTTCAGTCATCACAATGGAAACATCAAACATCACTGAGGCCAAACAAAGCACAGCAGGTGTGCAGCAATGTCAAAGTCATGTTGACCATTTTCTTTGACTCCTGTGGGGTGGTGCATCATGAGTATGCACCAGAAGGCCAAAATATTAATGAAGAGTATTATTGGGAGGTCCTATGTCACCTTCGTGATGTTCTGCACTGCGAACGACCGGATCTGTGGGCGGCGAAAAGTTGGCAACTTCATCATGACAATGCACCCGGCCATTCTGCTCAGCTGATTCAGACTTTCCTGGCCAAACACAACACTCCTGCGATTTGTCAGGCTCCCTACTCTCCTGACATGGCTCCCTCTGATTTTTGGCTGTTTCCCAAGATCAAAATGACACTAAAAGAAACTCCACTTGAGTCACGAGAAGACATCATGTGGAATGCGACGGCCCAGTTGGACACCATTCCAAAAGAGGCCTTCCAGAAATTCTTCCATAAATGACAGAACTGCTGAGAGAGGTGTGTGCAGTCCCAAGGAGACTACTTCAAAAGGGATTAGGTTTTCAGAACCCCAGGTGAGTAATTGTGTTTTTTGCAGCCAAAGGTTGGATACTTTTTGAATACACCTCATATGTGGTGAAGGTGATGTCGTGATGACACCACTAAAATGCTATGAAATGACATCACTATACTCTGAAAAACATTCATATTTATGTGTGCACAGTATGCATCGCACCTCTGATGTCTGTTTTATTCATATTTTTCCTTTAATTTGTCACCTGTCTGTGTTTGGATGTGGACGTTGACAGTTAAGGTCATGAATATGAGCTAGTAGCTAATGTCAAAGAGAGCTCAGGAAATCAAATACCATCCAAATCCACTGAGTTTGCAGAATCCAGTCTGCTGCCAGAGTATGAAGCATCTTGGGCAGCTTACAACATTTGGAAGAAGAAAAAGCTGCTGTTTTAGTTTTTTTATGACAGTGTGTGTTATTGAACAGCATCTCAGGCTGTGGGATCTTTAGCATCACAGGAAGTGAAGCCCTGAAAAGGGGGAAATGGGGTGCCTTTTTTTGGTGTGAGACGGCACGAGGAGTTTGACAGCATGCAGAGGTCATCTGAGGAGAAACAAAATGCGGTGGTAATCTTTTGCCTGTCTTGCCACAAAGTGGAAAGTCCCGTCACTCTGGTTGTGTGGCAACTCACATCAGTGAAAGTCGCTCTTTTCCATTTCAAAATTACTGAACTAATTTGCCAGGGGTGCGTTTTATGGGTCTTACAAAGTGAAAATTCCCCCCTCCCCTCCTTTTTTTTATTTGATATTTCAATTTTTAAATTTGAACAGTAGCTAAAAACATACTGCGTCAGAAATTTCAAGAATAATCATACCCCATTGACAGTACTTGACATTACTCTTGCATTTCACTGTTGTCACATTTTGCATTGTAACTCATTCATACTTCTTCATATGCCTCAGGTGTGATCTTGGGAGCTGTAGCAGGGATGCTACTTCGCGTCGCCTCTCCAATCCACCCAGATATTGTCATGGTGATTGCTTTTCCTGGAGATATTCTGATGAGGATGCTGAAGATGTTGATCCTACCACTTATTATCTCCAGTTTAATCACAGGTGCAGTGAGATCAAATACACTTTATACCCCATCACACTAGAGGCCGAATGACAACGAATCGCGTCCGAATGAAAATTCGACCCGCATTCGGGAGGTGTCGTGGTGCATTCGAAAACGTTGGACAGCATTCTCAGAGCAGTCTAAACAGTCGGGCACAGTCGTGCGGCCGCCTCGAATGTTTTTGCTCATGTTCAAAACATTTGAGGCACAGTTGAGGTGGAACAACTATCGAACGGCAGTTGAAGTGCCATCTGACCGCTGTCTGACTGTATTCTAAACAATCGGACGGCGTGAAAACGGCATTCGTGACATTCTGATCGCGTTCAGGGGGACGTTCAGCATGCTTCCGTCACGTCAAACCCTGGCTGAATTTCCCGAATGTGCCTGAACACACCATCGTGGTGCGTTCAGGCACATTCGGGAAATTTGAGTGCACCTCGAGCGCTGCTGGAATATATTCTGCCAAACCGCAATCGGACCTCAAATGTACGGCTTGTAAGTGCATTCTAATTGTTCATACTGCACTCTGTGAGGTGTCCCGGTATC
>CABFOU010102620.1:2481-15928 GCA_900660325.1 Opsanus beta
TTCGCCACACAAAAACCTGTGTCCAAAGGAAATAAGTGGCGTTTTTTTTTTTTTTTTTTTGCACCCTCATGGCCAAGGAGTAAGAGTGCCACCTATGGGTTGTCTTTGCACCCAGAGGGATGAAAGAGAGAAAAGAATCAGCCGGTGGAAGCTGCACATCTGCACACACAAATGAGCAGACGCACAAAGTGTAGTGCTGTCTAATGCGTTCTTGGGGATGACCTAGATTGAGAACGCCGTCACAATAGGAGCGCTATTGCTTTCTGTCTCCAGCTGATTCAATAGGTAATCTTTCCATTGACTGCTTCCCTATGATAGCATCTGCACGTGCATCTGTGTCTGCTTTATCTGCGAAGAAGGACAGGCAAAGATAAGAAGAACGGACAAAGGGGGGAAAAAGAGGAATTAAAGGAAAAGAGGAGACGGAGTGAAGGTCGGCAAAATGAGATGAGAGGGCAAGAGGTGGATATGAGAGAAAAGAGGCGTGGTGGTCTTCCTGCTTCTCTCACTTGCTCTGCCTCTTGTTCTCTGTGCTACACCCTCACATCCCCCTCCAATGGAAAAAAAAAAAAAAAAAGAGCTGACAGAGGAGGCCGGGTAGCAGCCGAGGTGTCAGCGCTTTCCTTTAACCAGAAGCGAGGGAGGGGAAGAAGAGGGAGCGGAGAATAAACATAAAAAGGAAGAAACAAAAAAAAATCAAAGGGGACATCAGGGGCGAGAATGAGTGCGCCCCCTGCAGCAAAACTGAATGCTTCCTGCCTATCCCTTTTTATTTTTCTGCAGCGTTTACAATCATCAATGTGCATGTGAACCCCGATCAGGAGGAGAGAGACTCTGACAAGAGGGAAATTGATTCTCAGGCGAGACGGGGATCAGGCCAAAACCGCCAGGCTCGCAAATAAAAGCGACACATATAAACATTACATGTACAGTAACGCCGCTTCTATAGCATTATCTGAAAGATTCAGACGTGAAAACAGGGCGACCTTCTCCTCGGGAGACATCCTGCTTCAGACGTGCTTCTTTCTCTCCTGCTTTATCGTCGATCCCACCGCTGTTTTGGGGAGAAGACGCTGAGCAGGAGGGACACACGGGGAGTGTAAAGAGCTGACAAAGTGAAGCACGTACAGACTCGAGCAGTCTTACACTGCCACACGATAACGCGGCGGAGGACAAAAGACGACGAGAGGGAACGCGACACATGGAGCGATCGCTTCAGAGAGCAATCTGTCATTGGCTCTCCTTCAGCTGGTGTGAGGGCAAACTAAAAGCAGGTGATGCTGTCAGGATGTAAGAAGGTGATGTAAAGCTGAAGAGATCCAATGAAAAGGTGGAATGCATGAATATTGTTCATATTTTTTGGAAGACTTTTTGTGACAGCTGTGATTTCTTTCTGGTCACACACTTGCAGACAATCTGTTGTTCAAACTGTGCACGCTTTCTTTCTCCACCTCCTTTTGTGCAGCGATCAACTTGCTGGGTTTGACGTGGCAGCTGAAGCCATCCGAGGGCCCCGTGCTCAACAACGGACTTGGAGCCGGCTTGCCTGTCAACAGTGATGTGGCCACGCTGCCCTCTGGAGGCAGAGGTATGAACTACAGCGTGCACTCTGCCTGAGACGTCCTCATGTGTGTATAACAAGACACATGCTGCATGTAGCAGTTGTGTGGAAACCATTAAGTTGATTCGCCAAACTGGTTTTAAACAATGTTGTAACAAACTGAAGTAATTCTCTCTTTTTTTCCTGTTTTCGCACACAAACAGTCTCAGAGCAACTAAAATGTTTGTATAATTCATGACAAAGCACTGGCTGTGCTATCAGCATGCGCTGTTTAACCACTCCACTGAGTTGTGTCGAGTTAGCTTTATCGTCTCAGTCAGCAACGAAGTAAAACACCAATTGCACAACCCCTCCCCCTCCCCCCCACCACCTTCTCTTTTAAGGCCCTCGTGTGGTTTTCCATCTATTCTTCTTTCACTCGCTCAATCTCGCTCCGTAACCCACACAGCATGTTCTATAGGTGCACGTGGGCTGCTGCTCTGTGTCTGTATTCTGTATTAATGAGAGGACTGGTGTGTTGTGTTCCCCAGCTGTCGAGCCCAGACGCCGCTGTTGTTCTCCTCGTTGTTAGTTTTATTTCCTCGCTATTCGGCGCACAAACGCGCACGCTCACACTCTCACATCTTTTTCCTGTCTGAGATCCAACACGCAGACCTGATTGCAGGATTCTGTGTCTGTCTGCGTGTTTACTTGGAAAGCTGCCCCACAGTTCTGTCTGCAGGCTTTGATACAAAGGTATAATTTTGCATCCCTCTTGAATGCGGCTAACGGCGATAATCTTAATGTAAATTGTGTACACAGGTTGCGGAGCTAATGATGCTCAACCTCTACTCTGTAATGGCCATGAATTTTTATTGCAGATTATTTCCAGTAAACAGTGGTGATTATCTATTGACTTTCACAGTCAATAACTATAATCACAGATTATTGTGATCGTTTTCCGTTTGCTGCAGGTCCGTGGGCAGGCCGTAACAGCAGTATAGACACAGGCAACATTGATGTTGGTAGGCGCGTGACCCAAGAAGTCCCTCCAGGAGTATTTTGGAGGTCCCTGCTGCATCTCGGCCAACCCCAATTTCTGAAGTTCAACATCTCCCTGGGCAAGGACGCACTGTTCGGAGTGTACATTCGCAAAGGCCTGCCTCCCTCACATGCACAGGTAATATGATATTCCTTTCAGCAAATAAAATCCCAGGTAGACCCTAAATAGTCATGCAGTGCCCTTGTCACAATGGCCTGACTGATGATTATATTTATCACTCTGTCTCTGTAGTTCCATATCCTCTGTATGGAGAACAAAATAAGCATTTGTTTCACCTTGAAATTGCATGACCTGCACACAAACCCTATTAATTTACCAACCTGACTGAACTGACCCAACGTATTCAATAAATAACAAATTGCTCAGAGCGCACAGTGCCCTTCTGTCTGTCTGTACATGCTTCCACGGCTCTTATGCAATACCTCAGCTCAGGAGCTGTCTTAATTTTTGTATCAAATTATTTGCAAAACACAAGTTTCTGTAAGCTCCATTATAGCATATGGTTAGAAAGTGAAGTGACACCATAGTCTTCCTCCTCTTCTTTTGGCTGGTCTTGCTAGGGGTCGCCACAGTAGATCATCTGTCGCAGCCTGTCCTCTGCATCTTCTTCGGTCACATCAGCCTCCCTCACCTGGCCTTCTCTTCTGATGGTGATTCCATCCTCAGCATCCTTCTCACCATATACCCTGCATCCCTCCTCTGCACATGCCCAGTCCATCTCAGTCTTACCTCTCTCACTTTATTTGCAGTCTACCTATGCATTGCTGTGCATCACTCTCACATACTTGTCTGCCACTCCAAGCTTCCTGACACCACACCACAAATTTTCTGTCAACACCCTGCTACAAGCTTTGTCTAAATCCAAAAACACACAATGCAACCCCTTCTGGCATTCTCTATATTTCTGCATCAGCCGTCTCAAAGCAAACATTGCATCGTAGTGCTTGTTGTCAGCAAGAAACTATATTGCCACTCACTAATCTTTACCTCTTCTCTTAGCTTAGATTCCACTACTCTTTGACATATCTTCATGCTATGGCTGACCAATTTTTTTGACTCTATAGATACTGCAGGTCTGCACATCACCCTTATTCTTAAAAATTGGACCCAATACATTTCTTCTCCACTCCTCAGGCATCCTCTCACTTCCCAGGAATTTTTTTAAACAACCTAGTTAAATATGCCACAGTCATCTCTCCGAAACTGTATTCCTCCACTAGTATGTCATCTGGACCAACTACATTTCCACACTTCATCCTGTCCTCACTTCATCCTAACTAATCCATCACACACCCTGATTCATTCTCTCCACTTCATCCAACCTTCTCTCCTTCTCATTTTCTTCATTCATCAGCTCCTCAAAGTACTAACTCCATCTTCTCATCACACTCTCCTCGCTTCTCAGCACAGTTTCATCTGCAACCTTTATCAGCCTAACATGTTGCACATCCTTTCTATTTTAGTCTCTGTCTTGCCACTCGGTACAAGCTCTTTTCTCCTCACTTCATGTATGCTTAAATTTTGGAATATCTCTTCATGTTATGCTGCATCCTCTTGTACTCTTATCTTTCTCTGACTATCCCCATTTCTTTTTTCTAACCTGTCCCTCCTTATGCTTTCCTGTAATTCCTCATTCCACCGCCATCTCTTTGTCTTCTTTCCTCTGGCCAGATGTCACATCAAGTACTTTCCCAGATGTCTTCCTCACCGCTCCTGCAGTAGTTGTCCAGGCACTCCCAGCATCTGTTCACCACCAACACCAACCAGCACCTGTCTTGCCTCCTTCTTAAATTTCACAAAACTATCTTATTCCTTTAATTTCCACCATTTGATGTTTGGTTCAGGCCTTGTTCGCTTCCTCTTCTTCACATCTAAAGCCATCCTACAAACAACCATCTGATGTTGTCTAGCTACATGCTACCCTGCTACCACCTTATGCCCAAAACCCACAGCACCCACATGCTACTCAGATCTCACTAACCTCTGCAGCTACACAACAGACTTTGGGCTTAAATCACTCAGCGACCTCCTATTTCCATTTTTTTGTAATTATGTATTTCCTGAAAATTACTGGAACTCTTTGATTTGTCCTATGACGCCAGTGTAATCACCTCTTGCTGTTTCTGAGTAACCATTGAGACTTGACAGCAGATTTCGAACTGAAATTTATCAGTTGCCAAGATTAAACTCTACTTTTTTTCTGAACAATACAAAAAGGGAACTGGGTATTGTGTGTTGGGAAAAATTTGACACCAAAATCAAGACTACAGCAAATGTATTTGGGTGTGTAACAAATCAATCACACAAAAAGCCATTTGAGAAAGGGGTCTTAATCTTCTCTCAATAAACTCTAGTGCAGCTTGCTTGTGGTGAAAGCTGAAAGCGTACTAACCAGACAATAAACTATTATTACAACTGTGTGATCCATCTGCTGATAATAGGAATCTAATCAACAACTGTGACGACAGGTACGTGGGTCAGCACATGAGTGCAGAGATAGTGAACTCATCTGAGACGACAGCACTTGGTCTTCCTCTCTGCCATTGTCCACCTCTACATAACCACCATCCTCTTCATCCCTGAGCTCCTCTTGCTTGTCTGTCTCTTTCTGGTTCCATTATGAAGTGTAAAAACTCATTTCAAAGTCTTCACCTTTTGTAGATGGCAACATAAATGAAAAACTTTGAGTAATGTCTACAAATGCAATAGAAGTCACCTGTGATTTGTCTTTTTTCTATGATTGTCCATGTTTAATCTCTTTTCTGTTATACTGTCAGGTATTTTGGATGCTGCGGTATTTTAGTGTGGGTTTGTATTTTGGCACATTAGTAGCACAGATAAGATCATACAATATGAAAGGTATTGCGCATTTTTTGACTAAAGCGCCACATTTCCACACACCCAAAGGTATTATTTCAGATGAGGAAGTTTTTGCATGAGAACTCAGGTGTCCTTGAAAGATCACTGACCTGATATCAATGTTTTGCTCATTATTGGTCCCTTAGTCATGCTCAGAATTACACATAAATTAATAAAAGTGCATATTGTCTTCATGAAGATAACTCTGGTACCAAAGATATAATCATAACACTAAAGTTGCAAAGCAAAGATATGAATCAGAATTTTCATCTAGATTACAGGATTTTGTTAAATATTCATTAAAATCTGAAAAATCCAATGAATGTCCCCAAGGCTATTGTGTATCATAGAATAAAATGAAGTGTATTTATATCACTTTTCCATTTATGGCAGATCCTCAAAGGACTTTAAACAAGAAGCCTCACACATACATCAATGGCAACCCACCAAGGTTCTCAACTGCACCTACTATGGTCGCCTTTTGCTATGCACATGATCCATAGCGGCTATTGTTATTCACGGTAAGAGTTAAGTTAGCAATTGCAGGGAGAAACATGATGCCCAGTATGTGGGCAAATACAGGATGAAATATACAACAGAACAGGAAAGTAACTGCATTAAAAGGAATCAGAGAATAGACAGAATGTGTGGGTGAGGATAACACCAAATTTTTTCGGTACTGCAAATTACCAAAAAAATTCGGCTCACTCAAAACACTGGTTTGAAACATTTCAAAACCTTGGACACGGCCATGTTTCAAGCATCTTTCTGGAGTCATGAAAAGGAAGCATTATGTGCTGCCTCCTGGTGAACACTGGTACCTGGTTGACAGATTTCATATTTAGAAGCTACAGTCAGTGTAGGATCTGTACATGCTTAAGTTGCAAGTATAAAATCATAATACATCAGTCATGATCACGTCTCACCTTCCCACTGTTCACAGATGACATAGTTATGATGTTTATGAAAACACAACATACAGCAATGAAAATACGCACAAATATAATCTCAACACCTCATTCATGTACCTCATATTAGACACACTTATCATCTCTTAAATATATTCTTTTCAAACCTTGTCGGCCCTGAGCATGAGCATGGGGCAGTGCACCTGAGGGCAGCCTTCATCCCCTTACAACATGTACTGCACCTTTTCTTTCTTGTAGCTACATTGTGTAAGTTCATACCAGCTCTATGAGGCTCCTGGAAGGGTAGTCCACACTGGTTGCTGATCAGTTGTTGCTTTTGGCCAGGCCCAGTCAGAGCCGCGTGGCAACTGAGGATCAGTTACTAAAGTGTTGTTCCAGATTCTGGCTTGATATGTGGCCCACTTGAGGTGTTACTGTTGCACAGTCTTCATAGGTGGGATGTTCTCAAGGGTTGTGCACTTTTGAGTGAAGAACTGTTTCCTGGCTTCCTTCACTTCCATGATGTAGCTGGTCCTGTCGTACATCGGCACCACAAAATGTTCCATAAGTGACACGGACAGCTTACTCACGTCAGTTGATATCTGTATGAGTTCATTGAAGGCTCCAGTTGCCTCAGGGAAAGCCTTGAAAGACTCCCATGCAGGGTTTTTTTTTTTTTTCCTTTACTGGAAGATGCAGACACTGTGTCACATCCCATTAATGTATGGAAAAATGTAAGAATAACACAGACACTTGGATCAAGTTCACTGAAATCCCTGTGTATCTGAAGTTGCCACCTGTATCAAGAGCAATCCACATTTATACTGGTCCATTCCTTGTGAACATAACCAGAACCAGTACAACCACATCAGCCTTTACTGTGTATATCTTCATCATCAAGAATCCTTTTCAAGCAGTATCTGACGTATAGAAGTCGACAGTTTTCTGCTTCCTCATAAGAACAAGCAGTGAGCTTTGTCAAATCCAACAATGTGGAAGGACGGAGGACTTTTTTTAATCCTCCACTGGAATACTCGCAGCATACTGGGAAAGAAACATAAACAGTTCTTGTTTGTTCACATCAACACGCAAGAATTCTTTCCAGTTCTTTGGCATGACAGAAGCAGGAATCAGACATTTTATGATTCCTTAATCTCTCATTCATTGGGTTTCATCTTTAAGAGTATCTGAGATGTAAAAATCCCATCAAGATGGGCTCATATTCTCAGAATGGGTTTTTTACATAGGGGAAAATGTTGCTGTCAGCATGGTCCTGAATGTCTGTTCTGTGTCAAGATTTACCATCTGTACCATGGCTATACCATCAAGAAACACAGCATCGACCACAAGATCATATGTTGGGTCAGCGTTGGGTCCAGTTATGTAATGAATCACATCCTCTCTCCTACTGACAAGCCCGGTGGTGCTGCCTGGTTTTTGCAGCTGAGGAATTGATCCATTCACCACCGCATCATGCTCATCAAATTTTTATTGACTTCTTATAAATAGGGGTGCTTGTCTGTCCTCCACCCTGAAAGTAATATTATTCATAAGCACATGAGAATGAGCATATGAGATTTTTGTCACAAATAAGAAGGATATTAATTTAGCATATTATAAATTGACCGTTTTGTTCAAATTAAATTCAAATCAAAGACAAGAAAATTAAAAAACTCCTTCACAGCAAGCTTACAAAGATGAGCTTGAACAGCTTTTTAACAGTGTACACAGCATTGGGTCAAAGGCAGAGTGTTATAGAGTGTAGACGCCATAACATGAAAAGCTTTTGTTTAGTTTTAGTTTTTGAGCCACATGCGAGGAACAGACAACGGACACTAGCCAGACGCTCTCATGTACCAGTCACAGGTGTAAGTAAGGTTGTTGTAGCTCAGTGATGTAGCATGGTGTCTGACCACACAAAGCTCCAAATATGAGTATTAAAATCTTTAAAAATAATCTAAATGTATTGGGAAGACAGATGCAAAGTAAAATAAATAAGTGTTAAATGGAATATCTTGAATCACCTTGATGAAAGGCTTGCTGAGTCATTTTGGACCAATTGAAGGTGGTCCAAGGATATATTACTAAATTGACTAAAAACAGAATTAGAGTAATGTAGGCAAGATTGTTTACAAATGTGGATGATCTTTCAGTTTCACTTTGAGAAACTTTACGTATGAGTTTGCTCATGATTCGTCATTGGAAATTAAAGTAATAATGGGTCACTTATTTGACATTTTTCAAAGACCCAAGGCCTTGAGGAGAACACTGGATGGAGCACATATGGGAGCTGTGTTAAAATTAAAATTACAATCTGCCATCTAATGTTTACTGCAATATAATAAGCTATATAATTTATAGTTTCAAAGTCACATTGTGGGTAAATTAAGTATATAATTGGATATCATCAGTATATCACAAAAACAATATTAAAAGGACCTCATTAATTGTCCAAGGTTAATTGCATATAAGGTGAACAAATTTAGATCTAGCACTGATCCTTGAGGAACACCACAAGATAAATTTGCCACTGATGATTAATAAATATTAATAAATGAAAATATTTTTTTTTTTTTTAATCTTCCACCACATAAATGTTTTCCTACTGTATGTGCCAAAAATAAATAATACACCAAGAAGCAGTCAGGTGCAGTCAGAATGAGATTTATTTTAGTTTTTAACTTTATGCATTCTCATGTTTATTTGTAATAAAAGCATAATGAACCTGAAAAAGGCCAGAATGACAATGCATCAGTGTATTATTTGCTTTGTTCTTGAATAACTAAGACTGGTTTGAAAACTACCACAAACTCTTTAAGAATAGAAACATGTTGGCACTATACTACAATGTAATGTTTCCTGGAAACCCAAAAAGAATAGCACTCCTCAAAAATCTCTCTTTTATACTCTTCATGCTTTCAGCCGTAGTTACTTTCTCTTATCTTTTAATCTTACTGCATATACAACTAAGGATCATTTTTCAAAGTCAAAAAAATTGTCACCACAGCAGCTCATAGATTTCATACTTGCAGGCTCACTTTCATTGAACTCTCACTCTCTTTCTTCTACAGTACGACTACATGGAGCGTCTGGATGGGAAGGAGAAGTGGAGTGTGGTGGAGTCTCCAAGGGAAAGGAGGAGCATCCAAACAGTGGTCCTCAATGAGGCAGTATTTGTCCAGTACCTGGATGCTGGTGCTTGGCACCTGGCCTTCTACAATGATGGTCGAGAGAGGGAAATTGTTTCGTTCAGCACAAATGTCATGGGTAAGACAGATTCTATGTTTGTAGTTGTCAGTTGTTGGAGGGAAAGAAAATCAATCATGAGGATTAAGCGCTAGTATTTTGGAGATAGACACAGAGAGACCAAACCATTTGTTGCGTGATACCGATGTAAAAAATGATAAAAAACCTATAGCGGAAGATAGCTTTTCTCCTCTAAAGTGACATTACGCATTCACAAAGTGCAAAAACGCTCATCATCAGTGAGTACACAATGTTGCTATTGGCAACACAGCATTCTCAAGAAGGCAGGACTGCATACTGGGTTTCAAGTTTGTGTTTGCCAAACCATAAATTGATAAGCGTGCAGTCAAAAACCATCTTTGAAGAGCTTACAATCTGGTCCACTTGATACAGAAATATCTGAAGAGAATAACACTCCACAAAGCATTCTGTACATATGTAAGGAGGTTAAAAGCAAACTCTCAGAACATAGCTGTGTAATGCACAAGCAAGAAACCAACTCAACTAAGAATTAAACTGTTATGCACTGGTCTGGAATTTGAATTCGGTGTCAAATTAACTGAAAGATTCCTGTTTCTATTGCCTTTAATTGAGTGCTTCTTCAGAAACTGAGTCATTCCCGTGGTAACAACCAAAAGCAATGAAAATATGTCCACCACTCAGATAGAACTATGTGCGCTATGTCAAATTACTTGGAGACCTATTTGTCTATTTCTGCAAATTAAACACATTTCATTAAAAAGACCAAAGTAGCCTGTTTTAAATTGTGAAACATTGCCGGATTTCAGTAATAAGCTAAAAAAAAATAGTTCCCCTTAAGAAATAAACAGGTTGTGCACCACAGGAAAAATTTGGTTCAAATAAGAGGCTGATGCATCCCTGCATATTGCATGTTTTTTTTAGTATCCAAACAGTTCTCTAAATATTTTAAACTTCAGATACGACTTGGAAGATAAGGGAGGCTGAAAAGAATCAGTGAGAGGGAGAGAATCATTCACTGTCAATATCTGGCATTACAGCTTTCAGGAGCAGGAGTGGGGGGAAAAAAAGGATGCAGAGGCAGTGAGGGCAGAATTAGAGTGAGTAGGGAGAGTGGGAACTGAAGGAAGACATAATAGTGGGGCAAAGCCAAAATGGAACAAAGTAGAATGAGGGATGGGAGGACAATTTGAAGAGAGCAGTGAAAGAGAAGGTGGCATGAGTGTAAGAGGGAAATAAGGGCCTGAGGTTGGGAAGAGAGGATGGGGGCATTGTGGATAGGTTGAGCAACGATTTGTGCAAAGACAGAAGACATGAGAATGACAGCAGGAGACAGTGAGAGAAACAAGTCCAAAATTCATCCTTAGCATTAATATTGAAATGTTTAAGGGGAGCTAAAGGTTGGGAAGAGCACTACAGTTCTGTATAGACAAACACACAAGGGCACATCATCTACCTGATGCAAAGGTGCACCTGGCTACACAAGCATACTTCCAAGTTTGGACCAGACCCAGCTATGGTTTTCGTATATGGCACCCACATTCTTTAAGCACCAAACATACTTGCACTCATTTGCATGCCCATGGGTGTGTTTGTCTAAAGATGAGGTGTGGTCAGATGCCCTGCTGATGGCATATGATTGTGAGGACACAGAAAGTATTTGTGCCATAGACCACCTGAAACCTGGTCTGAAGTTCACTGCAGTGTATCTCTGGTATACAATAGTTATAAAGCCTCATGTGGCACGTTCACGACACATGTAGACTCTGCACACAGTGATGTGGAAACTGAATAACTACGTACAACTCTGTAACTAGGTAAAGGAATAACTAGGTATTGGCCAGACTGAGCTTTTCCTGGTGAGAAAACACCATTTAGACAAAGCAAGAAAATATAGTTGCAACTTGGAGAAATTAGTTCAGAAGTGAAAAGTTTAATCAAAACTGAGTTATTTTAGATGATTAAAGTCAAGTCAAATCTGGGACCAGCTACGGAACCACCCCAGGTCCTGGAAGGTACCCACCCAGGCAAAGAATTGGTCCATTTCCACATCTGTAAAATAAATACCTATCTGTCAGATATGTATCATGCAGAGAAATGAACCATATGACCAAAATTTTGAAGCTGACCCTTACAATGAAAGTGATACTCCTCATCTTAATTTCCCTTAGTAACCGCTCGTTTAATACAAAGTCATTCCAGCGATCCTCCGAAGAGATCTAGTACCAAAGACATCCAGTCGTCATCTTGGGTCACTGGTTAGTGTCTAAATCTCACAACCATACAACAGAACAGGCAGCACCAGGACCTGAAAGAATTGGCCCTTCGTTCGCCTGCAAAGATATCTGCATTGCCAAACACCTCTGTCCAGTGAGCTCATGACTCCACAAGCTCTTCCCAAGTGCCTCTCAATCTCAAAGACCGAGGTCCCAGAGACATGTATGTCACTGGTGAGATACTCGAAGTGAATGTCTTACAAATTCAACACTTTCACTACATACAGATACACTTCTGATGGCCGAGTCCAGAAAGTTTTTAAAAGCCTGAATCTCAGTCTTGATCCAGGACAATCTCAAACCCAGTCACTCCGATTCCTCACTAATTGATTTGGCAAAGATCACAGTATCTTCCGCTAAGTTAAGGTCAGTAAACCTCTCCTCGCCAACAAATCACCCAAGTCACTGGTTTCCACAACCATACCCAACACCCAGTCCGTGCAACCATTGGGCAGTGGCAAACACCAGTTTTCACTGGGAAAAACTCAGGGTCTCTACCTCCACTCCACACAGCACTCACAGTATCAGTATATAGGCTGGCTATGATGTCCAGTAGCTTCTTGGGGATCCCACAAATTCTTAGGATGCCCCAGAGAGTAATCCAGTCAACAGGATCAAACGCTTTGTGAAAATCAACATAGGCTACAAAGAAGCACTGCAGACCACTGGCAGGTCTAGAATGTGATTGATTGATTGGGGAGGTGATGGTCTAGTTGTAAAGCGTTGGGCTTCAGACCAGAGGATCCTCGGTTCAAGACCCAGCCAGACCGGCTGCTTCTACTTCTTGGGCGTGAAGCCAGATTGTTCCAGGTCGCTGAGCAGCAAGTAGCTGTAAGTGAATCCTATTCAGAATAAACCTTACAAGCACTTTCCCCGGCACAAAGAGCAGTGTGATACCCCTATAGTTGTTACAACCCATACAATCACCCTTTCCAAATTAGAACAACAAGTCCTTTCTTTCGATCAGTAGGGATGATACCTGTCCCCAGATTGAAACAAAAATTGTTTGCAATACCAGGAGAACTGCAGCCTGGAGGAGCTCAGCTCCAATGCCACAAATCCCTGGAGCTTCCCCCACCCTCAGCTGTTTCATGGCCTTTGAGATCTCACCAAGATTAGGTGGTTCACACTTGACTGGAGTATCAGCTATAGGAACCTTATATCAGCTATAGGAACCAGAAATGTCTAACATCCCAGCAGGAGGATCAGCCTTATACAACTGCTCAAAGTAGCTGGCCCATCGTGACAGTACAGCAGAGGCATCTGGCAGGACTGAACCATCTTCTGCCATAACTGCAGTGGGACGAGGTGTAGGTTTGGAGAAACAAAGTGCTTTGATTCCTATCTAAGCAGGTCGAGGGTTACTAGACCACAGATGATGTGTCACCTGATCACAGATTCCTCAAACAAATGCCTCCTTGTCCATTCTCAGGGACATCACAGCCCGCTTTCTCAGATCCCTGTACATCCTAAGACCCCCATCACACATAGCATGAATGAGGCCGAATGGTGTCCAAATGAAGAATCGACCCACATCCGAAAAGTGTCGAGGTGCAGTCTGAAAACGACGGACAGC
>CABFOU010103144.1:1953-12715 GCA_900660325.1 Opsanus beta
ATGCAGAAAAATGAATGATGGGAGTAAAAACAAAAAAAAAAAAAAAATAGCATGATCAAAATAAAAGGAGGGATGTAAAAAAGAGGGAACGAAGAGAAGGAAACAAGTGCAGGATAGGATACAGGAGAAGAGATTAAAGGACAGGAGTCAAAAGATGAGTAAGAAAGAAGAAATGAGATGAGATAAGAGGGAAAGGTTAAGGCGATAAAGGGAAAGGAAGGAGAGGAAGAGAAGAGGCAAGGAAAGGAAAAAAGAATGATGAGGAGGAGGTCAGAAAAGGAGATGAAAAAAGATGAAACTGGGAGCGGGGGGGTGTGTGTGTGGATCTGGACGTGGGAGGGGGGGTGTGTGTGTGTGGATCTGGACGTGGGAGCGGGGGTGTGTGTGACATATGTAAGGGAAGGCAGCTGGTTGATTTTCTTGGCAAGAAGGCGCAGCAGAGAAAGAAGGTTATTTGTTGTCTTCACCGTTGCAGCCGCCCTGAACGCGGCCACAGTGGAGAGGACGCTGTGAGGAGGTTTATGATCCCCAAGATAGCCGGATTATAGCCAGATTTGCATTCAGACCTCGACAAATCCAGCTCAACCCACCTCCGAGAGGATTAGAAAATAATCCGGGTTAAATCCGAATCGTGCCGTTCAGATGAAGAAAACACCTCTCTGGACTGATCGAAGCCTTAAATATCACAAAGAGCAACCTGCTTCCAGGATGATCTGACAGTGAAGTCAGGGCTCCATCACTCTGTGTGTGAATTATTATCCTACTGGGCTGAAATCTCACAGAGTCTTGATGAAACATTGAAGTCTGCGTTAGCCCTGATGGCTGAAGTCAGGCTTTGCACTGTTGCCTCACATCAAGAAGGTTGTGGAATCATTTCCCACCTGATCCTTTCAGGATGTCTTAAATGCAGAGGACAAATTTCGTTGCATGTACAATAAAGACATTTCACGTGCTCTTGGTTTGGAGAGACAGGAACAAGTTAACTCCGGGTTTGCTGAACAGCAGCTCTTGATATCTCAGGGTCATTCTTTCTGTGAACGGACTCGCCCGGAGCGAGGCGGCTGACACACCCAGGAGTCCGGCTGAGCTCCTGAAAATTTTCTAAATGTTCTCAAATGGCGTGCGTTTAACCGACAGCAGCATGCCGACCTCCCCCAGGGGGACACACGAGCCGGGAAAACCTGACACGGCACTCGCAGGTGTAAGAGGGACTTTCCTGCCCCTCAGTCACGCCTGCAGACAGCTGAAGTGTTTCCTGCTGTGCGAACGACACACACGACCCCCTGCCAAACAACATTTCAAGATAAACGTTCTGGTTCTGAGCTTGAGAAAAAAAGTCTCTTCGTTGCGGTGACTCAGATTTGAGAGTCTTCGTTTGTCTCTCCGTGTGAGACGTGCACAGAGAAACACATGTTCAGAGCATGTTAAGCCCATCATGGGACTGCGCACGCCTGAATGCATGCAGACAGTTTGAGAGAATAACAAACACATACATGAAAACACTTGCACAGAAACACATGTGGTCCAGCTCTTGGCTCCCACGACCATAATGAAGACTTGGTGAGGGTTTACCAAGGCGGATGGACCAGTCAGCCAAGGTGGCCTGCGGTCCCATTCGAACAACCGCCTTGGTTTGCCAGCTACCCAGACCTCAGGCTTCAGTCACTGGGTGGGATGGTCAGGAGATCTAATCCCAAAAAGCAGAGGGTGGAGGTTTGATGAGGACTCTTCTAGATGTGGCTGCTGCGGGACACCATTCAAGACGGTCATTTAGTTGGTGCCACAAAAGGGCACACGGGTCCTTCCCTGTTCCTTATCGTGGTCTGCTGATGGAGCTCACCACACACGAGACGCAGCTCGGTCCGTGAGGAAACACTATCCTCTGTTTAGCCGTCTCTTCCAGGACAACAAACACTCACACAAGGGTTCAAAGTGGACCTCAGACTGTTAACAGATGTGGATTCCTCTCACTTTCCACTGGCATGCTACACATCTTTGCAAATACACAAACAGACTTGCTGCCCCACAGTGGCTTCCTCCGCGCACACCAGGCACCCGCCACAATGACCCACAGGGGCGCATTCCGTGCAAGATCGTATATTTACTCCACAGCAATTTAGCCGTGAGCCTTGACAGCTCGTCGTTTATACCACCGCAGCAATGCAGGAAAACCAGTCCCTCTGTCTGTCTCACGGTCTGTCTGTCCACAGACGTCTAGCCACTGACCCTACATCACAACTGAAGATGGATCAAAGTGGTTTTAAGGTCAGATTGATTGTTGGCGTGTTTCTCTCCAACACCAGGTTGAATGCAATCGGCTTCAAAGGGAGTCGTTAAAAGATCTCTGAGATGTTTTTTTTTTCCGCCTATCAACAAGCTGTATTTCCATTTATCAATGTTCCACTGTTCTGTCATTCTGGAAGTAGGTCAGACACCCTCTGAATGTTTACTGCGTTCAGTGGCCTTCAGCAACAGTTTCCTCAAAAGAAAGATCATGGTTGGCAAAGTCAGATCAGGTCAGGTCTGGGAGCATGTGATGGAACCGTGCAGATGGCGACCACCGAGGTGGGCAAACAGTCCATCCCCACGTCTTTCAGCTGGGTGAAACATGGCCGCCCCCTTGGCATTTCCATTTGCTGGGGTTCTCAGTACTAAGGCACCTACATGCTGACTCATGCCCCAAAAAACGTGCCACATGGCCAAAACATTACAGCTGAGTTTCCATAACTAATTTCTTGTTTGACTCAAAGTAATTCCAGCAGTGTCTAAAGAGCCTCCTAAGCTACCTAGTGCCAAAGCCATCCAGTCGCCTCCTCCCCCGCCCCTTACGTGACATCACCAAAGGTTGGTAATTTTGACTGTTTTTTCTCGTTATTATTATTTTCATTGCTGTTTCGTATGTATCTGCAGAAAAAGTCATGATTTATCGAGCCAGTCAGATAATCAGACTGACACCTCTGTTGAGGCATTATAGAATAATTGCAAGAATTATTGGGCACACCCCCTTCGCTTTTCATCATCAGAACAAGGGCATTTGGATTTGTTTGAACAATCCAAACAGGCTCTTTGAAGAAGGCTTTATTTAGGGTTGGGTTACAGTGGATTTTGGTAACCAAGATGTCCTTTGCAACTACATCCTGCAAAGACAAGACCTTTGGTTATTTAATCCCTCCAGTAGGTTCTAGGTCTAGCTGTGGTCTTCTCCCAGATGGATGTGCATACAGAAGTGATCAGATGGCCAAACCGCTTCAAGTGTTCATATGATTTGAGAACGATTTTGCACATCACTTTTTTTTTTCATTATTATTATTTCAACAGTTATAAATGTTATGTTTTGGTACCGGACTGGACTAGTGGCTGAACTCAAATTGCAGGGAGCAAGAAAGAAGCGTGAGTGAACAAACAAAAACCAGGATTTATTTGAATGTACAACAAAAATAATAACTGGCTGGAGTGGATGCTGAGTGGAGAGTTAGCCCGCTCTGGCGGTGGAACCAGGGTGCTGCAGGTGAGACAGGTCAACACAGATGATGGAGGGAAACAACCAGGAGGAGGACGGAGCCGGTGCCAGGTGGCCGCCAATGGAGCTGAGGAGTACTGAGGAAAATAAGAGAGACACAACGGGGTAAGTGGCAAGCACTTGTAATCGCTGATACTGATGAAAAATTGAGCAAACAGTTTCAATATGCTGGAGGAGAATCAGTTCTGCTGGCGCCGACTGGTGGTGTTGAGAAAAAACTGCACAGTGCGCCTGAAGCGCTGACTGGAACCAAAATCAGAGTCTTGCAGACGAATACTCAAAATAGAGCTGACTAGCTGAGAACGGGTGATGAGCTTGGGAGCTCAGAAAAACAGTCTTGCAGACTAATACTCAAAACTGTGCAGACTTAGCTGAAACAAGTTGTGAGCCTGGGAGCTCAGGGCAGCAGGACGCTGGAAGAAACAGGGCCATCAAAAAGGGTTTGCTGCTGCGGAGAACAAAAAACAATCACAATAACTTTGTGAGGAGTCAGAAAGGCCAGGATTACCTCGAGGTTAGAACAGAGAATCTGGCGAGGCTGGAATGACAGGCCTGGGTTTAAATACACAGAGATGATTGCCAGGAAGATGAGATACAGCTGATCACGCCACAGGTGTCACACCCCTCAGCTCCATACGGACGCCACCTGGAGGGAAAACAAAAGAACAACAAGGCAGGAAAAAAGCAGGGACCAAGGCAGACCACAACAATAAATTCATTACTGGCATTAATGAAGCTTTTGTGTACTTTCACTCAGAATGCTGAGGTTGTGGTCTATCGTAGCTATAGTCCGCAGTATAGCTGAAAAAGTTAGTAATGGATTTCAATGTAGATATGTAGAGGTATGGCCCACAAAGAAGAGTTATTTAAATTTTCATTTGGACCCCAGATTGCAGATTTGGGAGCTTTTATTTTTTTGTGATCCATTATCTTATCGGGGTTATCGGTCGACTGTGGGATCTTGGCTAAATGCACGCTGCATGTTTTAGTTGTGGGGTTTGTTTTCTCAACAGAATCATTGATACAGTTGAGGTTCTTTGAGTGATTAGTCAAAAGAACAAGTCATTTTCACTAAGTCCAATTTGAACAACTGTCTTTTTGCAAATAGCCAATACTAGATGTGTCTTTGGATTAAACTATAGGTTGAGATAAGGATGTAATCGGGCTTCCTTAACCTTTAATGTCAGTAATAATCTTCTGTGTCTCATCAGAAACGATGCTTCTGCCTGGTCTTAAAATGGTCACGTCTTGCTGTCACATTGATGGCGGTGAGCAGGCCAGTTTTCTTACTTTTGCTGGCTTTCTTTTAAAAAAAATAATTTTGTCTATTTCACTTGTTTGTTTGTTTTTTGCCTTCTTTTCATCAGCTCAATGCCATCAGGAATTGTTGGAATGACATGAAAGACATGGAATGACATTGTGTGAATGTAATTGACTTTTCCGTAATGATGAAAGCAGACATTTGCACAGATAAAGAGACAGGTAAGACAAAGAGCCTCGAAAAAGACAATGCTGTTGTGCGGCAGCTTCATTGATGACAGCCTCCAGGTGTTGTGTGGAACCTCTGAGCACAACATTCAAAAACCTGAGATAGGAAGAGATCACGTGTTTTACCCCGACTGCTCAACCAAAATATCAACAGGGGGATTTTACTCGAGAGCCGTCCGTCTGAACATTTGTTGCGGTTTCTCCGAGGCCCTTGGGTCCAAACTAACAAAACCCAGCAGAAGGGGAGTCCCAGTGGAGTGAACTGTCACCATAGCAACAGTGACCTGATCTTCATCTTAATTAGGTCACAGAATCAGAGAGTACAAAATCATATTTTTGCTCATTGAGATGTTACTGTATTTCTTGAGGTTCGGACACAAAATGTTGACACAACCTACAACTGACTCAAAGGCACCAAATTCTTCCGACCGCATATAGGTACTTACGTACTGCCATAGGGGGCGCACTACTTGTTTTAGCCTGAACAAACGCATTTCCGTCTCCACGTCCTTTTTACCCCGTGGTGTATTCAGAAAAAAAAAACATCAAATGCATCAAAATAACACTGGATAAGCATAAACAAAGTAGTAATAAATACAAACCCTGAAACACACCTACATCCTGCTGATTTTACTTCTCCCATGTTCTCACACAGCAGCCATGTAGGATATCGTTCTGGTGCTGCTCCGGGTCCACACAGCTTCATATGTGAACACAGTCGTTATCTCCTTTCGACACTTCCAAATTCTACGAGTTCCACGTGTCAGTAAACATCTGATAACTGTCGTGACATTTGTGTTGCGCAACTCTTTCATTTGTCCGTCCACAGTCAGTGGTCTAGTAAGCGTACACGTCGCTAACACCAGCAACTGGTAGCCGTTTTAAGTCTCGTGTCCACGTCACAGCTCTCTTGTTGAGATAGTGAACAAAACCACCCGCCATCGATTTCTCTCCAACTCTTCGTGGTCACACTTCTCCAAAACCGGATAAACTTGTGCGGCTTTCTCCGAGAGACTCACTGGTTCCACATTTTTTTCAGCCGTAGGACCTTCATGTTCCTGAAATTTTCATGCTCCTCCATGACGACAGACGTGAAGATAACGCATGTGAAAATAACGATAAAGATTTTTTATACCTGCAATCCTGCCTGCCTGAATCTTAGTTTTGATCCAGGACACTCTTGACTCCTCGCTCATCTTCTCAAGTGCTACAATCAGTGCATCAGTTGATTTCGCAGAGATGACAGCATCTTCTGTGAAATCAGGTCTGTGAACCTTTCTTCATCAACAAAGCTCCTAAGTTGCTGCTCAACCCTACTCAGCACCCAGTCTGAGTAAGAGCCAGAAAGTCATCCCTGATGAACACTGGGATCCACCGGGAAAAGCAGAGGCTCTGCTTCCATTCCAGCACTCTCAGTACCTGTGTATAAGCTGGCTGTGATGACCAGCAACTTTCTGAGGATCCCACAAATTCTCAGCGTGTCCCACGGAGCGGTCCGATCAACTGATTTGTGAAAATCGACATAGACTGCAAAGAAACATGGCCACCGTTCGTGTTATTCAGTGATTACTGGTGGAGCTAAGATGTGGTCAGTTGTTGGCTTTTTGGATGTGAATCCAGACGATTCCAGTCGCTCTGTAGCAAGTAACTGGGACTGAATCTTGGTAAGAATGACCCTTGCAAGAGCCTGGACCTGCACAGAGATCGGTGTAACGCCCTGGTCGTTTTTGGTATCCATGCCATCAGCCTTTACCTGCCAGAGAGGTACAGGAAGTACTTTCTTCCAGTATGTTGGGATGATACCTGTCTCCAATGGATGCAAAGACTGTTTCAACACTTGAAGAACAGCATCTCCGCCTGCAGTTCCCAGCTTCTTGCTGAGCGGTCTGTGGTGCTATGTTTTTTTTTTCCCCCTCCTTTTCCTAAAGGAGGGGGAAAAAAACATTCCTAAACCACATGAACTGCATGCGGATGAATGGTGAGTATCTGACTATTTGCTACAACAGTTGCCATCTCTCATGAAACAAACGTACCGGTACTTGGAATGGAAAAAATTTCTCCTCAATCCTGATCATGTAAAGGTGTGTCTCTGAATATTTCAAATATAGGGATTTATCTGAGGAGAGTGTCTGGTCCATCACTTTGTCCCAGTGATAAAGAAAACACCTGTTCTCACAGTCTTCACCTTCTTCGTCTGCTGAGATGGTCATGGTGTCTTTGCTATGCAAACTGAATCCTGTTTATGGACTTACTTACCAATGGCCAGAGTAGAAATGGGGAGAACTAAGCCTATTTGCTGAAATGGTTCCATTCCAATGGTTCCTGATGAGTGTGAACTCATCAGGAATAGTCAACATGAAGTTTCATCATTACAACGTCAAACCTCACGTATCAGTTACAGTCAGGACGACTGTGGCTTCAAACCCATTCAACCACCATCACCTTCAGACTTCCATCTGTTCTCAAATGTGAACAGTTCTCACCATCGAATATGGTCACATCCGAGGCACCGTAGGGGGCGTCGGAATTACTGCCTTATTCGGGTCCAAGCACCAGTGAAGCTGGTTGAAGGACCCAATTGTTTTTGTGCTGTTTTTGTTTTGTTTTGTTTTTTCAAAGCACCATCATTGTTTGGGCAGCCTAAACCAGGCGGAGCTGAAATTTAAAATTTACAGGGTTGGTAGATGTCATAAAAAACTCACCGTATACAAAAAATGGGCAGTGAAAAACGGTAGGTGGCTCTATAATTAATAAAAACTAATAACTTTTGATCCATGAGGTCAAAACATAGGAAAGCTTTATACCGTTGCGATCGGTGGCGTGAGCCCGTTCTAACCCTGTAGGACTCGCACATTTACGCTGGGAAACGTTTTTCGCAATATTGCAAAATATGCAAAATTGGCCCAAATGAACTCGTCTGTGGATTTTTGATGTAGAAAATCCAGATTGGTGTCAAAACATTCTCTGGCTTGCGAATCTCAATAATTGGACCAGAAACCTTAAAATTTGTTGCTCTGTTTGCAGTTTTCATGGCGTTGAGTTTGACCATGTATGATGCTCTTTACTTCGTGATGTCTTTTCTCATTAATGGGATCACTGAACAACATGAAATTGGGCAGGTATATGCATGGACTCTGTTAGAGTTGCAGTGCCAAATTTGGTGGAACTGCACCACTAGATGGCGCTGTAAAGCACGTTTTCTTTGAATCTTAAAGGTGCAAATTTCTCAAAATTCCGTGTAGATTTTCCCTGAAAGTCACTACAAGGTGCTGTTTTACTGTCAGGCCAAAGATGATGATAAATCACCTCTTAAAAAAATTATTTCAGATTTTTAAATTAATTTTAGAATAGCTGAAACAACTCAAAATGCGCTCTCGTTAATGGACGGACCAAATGCTGCCACATTTATCAGCTTCAACCAGAAGACTGTTTATGGTGTGTAGAGCAGAGTACAAACTGTCTGTATATAAAAAATGGCCAGTAAAAAACGCTAGGTGGCGCTATAAATAATAAAACCGCTTTGAAAAAACAAATTTCTAATCAATTCTGATCCGTCAGTCACACATCGGAAACCTTTATACTGTTGCAATCGGTGGATTAAGCTCTTTCTGATGGTATAGGCCACGCCTCTTTGTGCCAAGGTAGGTTTTTCACAATTTGCGAAAAATGCAAAATAGGTCAGCGCGAACTCGTCTCTGTATTTTTGACGCAGAAAGGCCAGACTGGTGTCAAAACATTCTCTGGAGCATGACTCTGAAAAATTGGACCTAAAACTTTGAATTTTTTTGCTTTGTTTACAAGTTTCTTAACTTCGAGTTTGACCATATGTGATATTTAATTAATGATGGATTTTCTCATTAATGGGATTACCAAATGGCATGAAATTTGGGATTGTGGTAGAGCACATAACAACCTAGCTATATCCAGAAAATGTCCAATAAAAACCGCTAGGTGGCGCAAGATCTCCTTCCACTGGTTTAAGCCACGCCCATTTGTGCCTTGATACTTTTTTTTTGCAAAATTCCAAAATATGCAAAATAGGCCGGCATGAACTAGTCTCTGGATTTTTGACACAGAAAAGCCAGATTGATGTCAAAATGTTCTCTGCTTCATGACTGTAAAAAATTGGACCAGAAACTTTCAGATTTTTTTCTCTGTTTGCAGTTTCTTTGGCTTTGACTTTGACCATGTGCACAGCTATTTAATTTATGATGGGTTTTCTCATTAATTGGATAACCGAATGCCATGAAATTTGACATGTGTATGGATGGCCTCTGTTAGAACCACAGTGCCAAATTTGGTGGAACTGCGCCAATAGATGGCACTGTAAAGCATTTTTTTTTTTTAAATTTCAGAGCTCTAACATGCTTCAAAATTCATGTAGCTCTTGCCTGAGAGTCTTACAAGGCTTCTCTGTGGCCCCCCTTTGGGGCAGGCCTAGATCCTTAATATTTGCTTGCAAATCTAGTTTTGCCAAGATTTACAGTCAGCTGTACTTCTGGTTACAATATAACTAGTGCAGCGAACATTAAAATACATCAGGTAAGTATAAACCAAACTGGTCAAACTAAGTAATAAATAATAAAAGTCCACCCTGCAACACAACCGCATCCCGCTGGTTTTACTTATCCTGAAGCAGCGCACAGCCGGTCACAGAGAATATCATCCTGCTGTCCGACACTGCTCCTGGCTTCACGCGGCTTCGTACGCTTCGATATTTCCACGTTCCGCAAGTTCAGCCTGACACAAATGAAGCCGTTCACTTCAGAAGAACTAGCCCACAGCTGCTTCAGGCTTCGTGAGGCTTTCTAAACTTCCATATTTCCAAGTTCCTCTAGTTCAACATGACGGCCATGAAACAGCTCCGTCACATTTGTGTTTCTAGATTCTTTCAGCCGTCCAAAAACTGTCAATAAGCTTCTAAGTATAGATGTTGCTAACAGCTAGCATTGCTAACTAGCTAGCACTGCTAGCTGTCCCATTGAGATCACTGACCCGCCATCAGTGCCTCTCCAATCCTTCATGATCACACTCTTGCCTTCTCATGTGTGTGTGTGTGTGTGTGTGTGTGTGTGTGTGGCCTTCTCATAGACACACATATAGAAATAAAACAGGTGTCAAGCATGGTAAAGAATGGGACTGGAAATTCGACTGATAAAAAAAAAAAAAAAATGCATGTTGAAGATGCAGTGCATTCTGGGTTGAAATAGCTTTTATGTGATAGGGAGAATGAGAAGCTTTTTTTTTTTTTTAATGAGGAGGGTGAAATTTATTCAGGCACCAGGACACCAGCTGATAGATGTGTGTGGACCATCAACAGCACTTCTGCAAAATAAACTCCAGAAATGTGTCGTTGTTGAGCTCCCGGCTTTCCGTCCAATGTGTATGCACAGTCACTGGCCACTTTATTAGGTACACCTTGCTAGTACCGGGTTGGACCTCTTTTGTCTTGAGAACTGCTTTAATTCTTCATGGCATACATTGAACAAGGTGTTGGAAACATTCCTCAGAGATGTTGGTCCATATTGACATGATGACATCACGCAGCCGCCCATTCAGCCAGTCTGTCCATTCAGCCAGTCTGTCCATTCAGCCAGTCTGTCCATTCAACCAGTCTGTCCATTCAGCCAGTCTGTCCATTCAGCCAGTCTGTCCATTCAACCAGTCTGTCCATTCAGCCAGTCTGTCCATTCAGCCAGTCTGTCCATTCTCCTCTGACCTCTGACATCAACAAGGCATTTTTGTCCACACAAC
>CABFOU010103514.1:2170-13444 GCA_900660325.1 Opsanus beta
CTCCCAGAATAAAACACATTACATCAATATTTTCATAATTCTTAGAATAGTCAGCTCATTTGACATTTTATTTACTCGTGATACGCACTTTAAATGCCATTGTCTATTTAAGTTTCCACCTTTGGAAGCCTATACACAGATGGAAAAAACAACAAAAAAACAAAAACCAACAACAACAAAAAAGAAAATAGAATGACAATTTTGCACGGTGAATGCCATATGATCTGTGTGTCTCTCATGAATGAGGGGGATGACAAGCAATAGGCCACACAGTACACAGAGGTAGCGATGGCCACTCAGTCACAATACAATTCATGATACTAACTGCTGAACACCACCTTTTTGGCAGCGCAAAGACAGATAGATAGATAGATAGTAATTGTATCCAAATTGCATGACTGGTGTATGAAGTATAGCTTGTTCGTTTTCCAGAAGACACATGAGAGACTCAGCTGTATTTCATGTCTCCTTTCACCATGCCTTTACAGACTATTGTGTGCAAAATCTCTCTGATGACACTCAGTGACACTTGTAACTCCTTTGCGGTTGTCATAGACCTCTTTGCATCTTCCCCGGGTTAGGCACTGACACTCTGTTTTTCAGGATGTGCTCTACCAGTGCTGTACTGTTTACATTTGTCTCATGACTGATTTAACTGAGGGCCAGCATGGTGACTTAGTTATTAGCAATGCTGCCCCACAGGGGGAAGATTCTGGCTTTGCGAGCGACTTGGTCGCTTTTGTGTGGAATTTTCATGTTCTTCCCATGTTTGTGTAGGTTCCCGCCAGATTCTCTGGGTTCCTTCAACTCCCAAAGACGTGCAGGGTAGGTGAACTGGAAACTGTGAGTGAGAGTATGAATGAGTTTGTCTATGTATCTACAATAGACTGGGTGAAAGGCAGTATCACCCTGGACAGGCTGCCAGTGACCGCTGGGATAGGCTCTGCTACCCCTATAACACTTAACAGGATTAAGCAGGTTCAGAAATTGAATGATTTAACTAAACTCTGACAGTTGGGTAGCACTTAAAATCAACTTTTCAATCAGATCGACTTTTTACATGCTGACAGGTGAATGAAAAATGAAAGGACTAATGCACCTGGATGAGAAACACCTCAGCAGCCAATTGTCCAAATAGTTTGAGTGTCCACACAAAGAAGTGCTGTAATTTTTACACCATTCACCTGACTTGGGTGTAATTAGCCTCAAATTAAAACTGACAGACTGTACTCAGAACTCATTATTTGCTTTCAACTGGAACACAATGTGTTTTGTAGCTCAGCTTTCTATACAGATTATTGGAAGGTGCACCTGTTCCATAGGAAAAAAAAAAGATGAGTCCTATTTAAGATGTTCACTGTTCATACAATTTGTATGTTTGTACAAAATGCAGCAGTAAATGCTGTGACACAAATCGTACTGCAATTTGGTTTATATTGTTCATTTAAATAACATTTCCTCCAAGGCTGCTGATGATATTTGCACCAATTTTGCCAGAAATATGTATTTCGATTTCGACAGACAAACATTCACACTTTCACTCATACCTACAGTCAATTTAAAAGTTTCCAAATCACCTGACATGCATGAAATGGCACCCAAACATGGAAAGAACATCCAACCCATCAGAAGCAAACTTGGGACCTTCTAAGTGGCCGTGCTACACACACACACACAGAAGTGATCGAACAAAGTCTTTGTCCCAGAGTTGTTATTAGAAATATGACGATAAGTTGATCTAGACATGCTGGTGCGACCCCAGAGGGTTAAACAGCTCTGCCAACATTTAATACAGATATGCAGGACTAATGTGAAGAGAAAACCATGCAGGTGCAAGAATACTACAATAACAGTAACACTGAAAATTATGAACAAAGTAAAATAGCTTTGCTTTAAAACAATGCTGTTTATATAGCCAAATAAAACCCATCCCAGTGGCATAAATACTGTCTTCTTGATAACGGTGGTTCAGAGTGTAAGCTAATGAGTCAAAATGAATATGGTAATAATGTGGTGGTATTCAGATGCAACATGTTGTAGCTTAATGAGTTTTGCATAAATTGAAGCCTGTTGATGGCTGTGGTGTCTTGTGGCAGTTACAAACAGGAGCAAAAAGCATGCTTTCCTGTATGAATATGAATGTCAGGATAGATATGTGCACACACACACACACACATACACACACACCGCAAAAAAGCCATCTTTGTCATCAAGTATTTGGACAGTAACATATTTTTTGTTTTTATCATTTTACCTCTATACACCACTACAGTGGAGAAGAAATGAAGCAATCAAGATGTGATTGAAGTGTAGCCTTCCCGTTTTAATTCCAAGGTTTTCTAGTACAACATTGCATTCACTATTAAATAATTACAGCTATTTTAAAACAATCTATCAGAGGCCAAAAGTATGTTGGACAAAATAAACATAATTATAAACATAAGGATTTGTTAATACTTGGATGAAAATCCTTTGCAGCCAATGACTGTCTGAATCCTGTAAGCCGTGGTTATCCTCATCCCTCTTGAGATGCTTTGCCGGGCCTTCACGACAGCCTCCTTCAGTTGCTGCTTGTTTGTGGGTCTTTTTGCCCTCAGTTTTGTATGAAAAGAAATTTTTTTTTTTTGTTTGCTTGTTCTGTTTTTGTTTGAGAAGCTCTTTGGTTGCCTTGGCGGTATGATTTGGATCATTATCCATCTACACCCTGAAGCTCCATCCTATCAACTTGGTAACATTTAAATGACTCTGAGGAAATAGTCGAGCTGGGCACCATTCTATCTACTATCCCAGCACCTGACAAGTTCATAATCCTCAGCGACTTCAATGTCTGGGTCGGAAAGGACCACCAGCTCTGGAACAGAACCATCAGGAGAAACAGAGTGGGCAAGTGCAATGTCAACAGCAGCCTGCTTCTCACGAAGTGCACCAAACACTATCTAATCATCACCAACACTATCTTCAGGCAAAAGGAAAAAGTTCAAAGTCTCTTGGCAACACCCTCACTTGAAGCACTGGCACCTGCTCAGTGACATCTTTGTCCGAAAACGAGATCAAAAAGATGTCCTGCCCATCAAGGCAATGACTGGTGCAGATGACTGCTGGAGGGATCATCATCTGATCTGCTCCAGGATCCAGCTGAACATCCACCCAAAGAGGATTGCCTGGACACTGCAAAACTATCAAAACGTTTAACCTTGCCAAGCTTGAAGACCCGGACACAAAAGTAGAATTTCAACACCACCTGATGAAAGAACTCCCAACGAAGTACTCCGCCCCACTCCTAAACATTGCGAGGAGCTCAAGACAGCCATAACAACAGCCTGCCAAGAATCACTTGGACACCAGAAGAAGAAGCACCAGGACTGGTTTGATGAGAATGACCAGGTCCTCCAATGACTCATCAGCCAAAAGCAAAAAGCTTTTCTTGAGCTACAGAAAGATCCAACCTTCCAAGAGAAAAAGTTTTAACTCCAGCAAGGCACAGCAACTCAAAGTGAAACTCGCAAACTGAAAAATCAGTGGCGGATCAACAAGGCTGCTGACATCCAAGCTCTCGCTGACAGAAATGACAGCAGAGGCTTTTTTGATGCCACCAAAGCGATCTATGGCCCCTCCACCCAAGGATGAGCACCTCTTTGAAGCAAGGATGGCCTGAGCCTGCTGAAGAAGAGATGACATCAGTGCTTGATGGAAAGAACAAGTTGATGACCTGTTGAACACCAACCAATTGTAGAGGAGGAGCAAGTGCTCAGCCATTTCCCAAGACAAGACATCATTGAAAAACTCAGCTGAACCCCAACTCTCAAAGAAGCTCTTGACGCCCTTAAAGGCATGAAAAACAACAAAGCACCCAGGGAATACAGCATTCCCATTGAGGCCTTTCAAGAAGGAGGTCGCTTTCTCCAATGCCAACTGCACCAACTCATCATCAAGATCTGGACTCAAGAAGAAATACCCACAAATTTGAAAGACCCAATGATTGTCACCATCAACAAGCAGAAAGGAGGCAAATCTGAGTGTGGAAACCATTGTGGAACCCCCTTGCTGTCTATCGCAGGAAAGGTTCTTGCACGGATCATCTCAGACCACTGGCAGAAAACATCCTTCCTGAAACCCAGTGTGGCTTCGGACCATCAAGAGGGACAACAGACATGATCTTCACTGCTTGTCAGTTGCAAGAAGAGTGTCGATAGCAACATCAACCATTGTACCATTGAAAGGTCTGGTGCACTGCTCGATGGATGTAAGTCCACACAGACTAAGAGCAGTCTTGGAAAGAACACGACAAGTTCAACCATTAATGTCTATACCGCAGCTTTAACACCATGTACGAAAGACCTGAGGGAGTTTAAGCAGTGATGGACTTACAGGTTTGCTGTGGTGACCAGAAATGGATCTGCGTTTCTGAGGTGCAGGTAAGGAGTTTAATGAGACAGGAGTGGTAACTATTGTTCATTTAAAATATCTAAGTTTACATATAACAGAAATTTTAGATTGAGGTCTTGCTAGCAAGAAAAGTTTTACATGGATTAATATTAGCTGACATGCATGCTTCAACAGTTAGCTGATTATGCTATAAAATCTAATTAAAAGTTGTGATATTAGTGAAAATATGTGTCGCTGTCCAAAAAAAAATTAGTTTACTTCAACAGTTTACTTCAAATGTTTAAATAAAGAACAGAAAACTATTTTCACAACAGATCATGTTAGTGGAGCTTAAAACCATCACTGCTTAAACTCCCTGTTCAAGGCGGCAGTGTACTTCAACAGATATAGGACAAATGATGAAAGAGCAGGTGTGTGAACATGTCCTTGAATGTTCGTCTTGAAAAACAAAATATTCTTTTTATGCCACTCATTCCAGTAGAAGGAACACAGTGATGATGACTCGCCTCATCTCAGCAACCAGCGGGTACCACAAACAATGCTGCCACACAGTCACCAGAGTGCCAATGAAAGATTCATTTGATTGGCAGAGAGATGAGCTGGCAGTGGGTACACTGCATCTAACAAGAAAAATATGCCAAAAAACACAAAAACCTTATAAATATACAAGTTTGACATCTCTGCCTACTGGTGACATGTCCAGGATACACAATACCCTGCTTCTCAGCTGATGTACACTGGAATAAGCTCCAGCTTCTCCATGATCATAAAACATGATAAGTGGGTTTAGATGATAGCTGGGAGAGCAACTCTGCCTGCAAACTTATTCAGGATTACGAGAAGTAATATACATGCAAGCATGATACCTCAGTAGCAAACAAAGTTGAACCCTGTTCATAAACTACTGACTGGTGATGCAGCCAATCATGAGATAGTGTGAACAATGCTGGCACAAGCAGGGATCAGAAGTAGACAGAAGATAAAGTCTGGCTTGAGTATTCTGAACAAGGAAAACAGATGACTGTAAAAATGTAATGAAAGGCATCAGAGGGCTGATGTATACCCAGCCACCAACCATTGTACCTTGCCTTCATTGACTTGACAAAGGTGTTCAACAGTGTGTCATGCTCGTTGTCCAGAGAAATTCATCAAGATCCTGAGGGTTCTGATCAAGGACAAAGTGCCACCATTATTTGACATCATGTACAAAATGTATGGAAAGCTCTTCAACCTGAGCCAACAGAGCCAAGAAGAAAATCAACACCACTTCATCCTGGACTTCCAGGATGCTGACGACAGCAGCGTGTCATCCTTTACAGAAGAGGTTCTTCTGAAAATCCTTGAAACCTTCGATAAAGGCTACACCAAGCTTGGTCTTCACATCAACCTGAAGATGACATAGATCCTGCATCAGCCTCCACTCAACATGGTCAGTCCAATGCTTCCTGCTGTGAGAGTGCATGGACAGGTCCTGGAGACCGTGACCATACACTTTCCATACCTGGGCAGCCATGAGTCATCAAATGCTGACACTGATGACAAGATCCAACACTGACTCAAGTGTGCAGGAACTGCCTTCGGCCAACTATGCACCCATGTTTTCAACAACAGAGAGCTTCGACAGAAGACAAAAACTCCTTGTCAACAAAACCGTTGTCCTGCCAAACTTGCTGTACGGATATGAGACCTGGACCACCTACTACAGCCAACTGAAGAGTCTCAAGCAATTCTACCAATGTTGCCTGAGGAGTATCCCCTGCATCAGGTGGGAAGACTACCATAACCAACATCAGCATCCTGGCTGAAGCTAAGCTCCAGAGCATAGAGTGTGTCATCATGAAGAACCAGCTTCGGTGGGTGTGTCACATCGTTTGGATGGATGATGGTGGACTTCCCAAGCAGATCTTCTACTCCCAGCTGAGATAAGGAAAACGGTCCAGAGGAGGGCAGAAGAAACACTACGAGGACCTCCTGAAGCACAACCTCAAGAGCTGCTCCATTGAATGGAAGACCTGGGAAGAACATGCGAGGGACCAATCCAGCTGGCGAGCAATGAACCACATGGGAGTGGAAAGCTTCAACAAAATGCTGATGAACAACACAAAGGAGAAGAGGAGAAAGAGGAAGGAGAGAGAGCAAGATCTTGAAAGGCAGAAGCTTCCTGCAGCTACCACGTGCATAGTCTGTAAGAAACTGTGCATGTCAAGACTGGGCCTGTTCAGTCATCTCCACATCTAACATCCCATCCTGGAATCAACCAAGAGCCCATCATACTCACCACCGAGGGATTGCCATGACGACTTATGGACCTAACTATAAATGCTGTGTTGTCAATATTACACAATTCAATAACAGCATATTCCCCTGTGAGCATTACTCCCCACCATCTGAGTCTCACAGATGCTCTCTGACCATCCCCCAGTGTGACAGAAATAACACAGCAAGCCTGCAGAAAAATCCAATATGTGGTTCTGTTGCAAAAGCTTTGCTGAAACCCAGTAAGTGAATATGCTAGGATTACACCACACCATCACTGTCCCAGACGGACCATAATCTCAAATTACAAATGGCAGAAAAATGAAAAGTGCTGGACTTTGGTAAATTTCAGCGGATTTCTCCATATGACACACCTGCTTGAAGAATAACCAAAAAGTGATTAAATAACTAAATTGGAAAGTGTGCACTTCAGCGTGGATCGTGAACATCTTGCATTGGTGACACTTGCTGAAAGACTGATGTTCTGAGAGTGTTCAAGGGAATTAATTTAATTTATTGATCTGTTGCAGCAGGCGGGATCTGGGCAGGTTGATAGTAGGGTCAGACTTGATATAACACCTGATGTGGGGTGTGACTGGCTGTCTTATATGAGTCACACCTGTGTGAGGAGAGAAGGTGGTGCTTTTGTTGTGGAGAGATGGCAGAATGCTACCACACTGACGATGCTGTTGCAACACAGAGAAAGAGACTGAGATTTATATGCACACTGCAATGGATTGCTTTTGTATGTGTTTGACACCTTTTAAAAAACCTGAACTGTCTATGTCGAGTGCGAGGTGGCTGCGAGTCGAAGAAGCTGCTGAGGAGTAAGGCCCGATGGGGAGAGCTGGTCGTGACGATGACAAAAGGAACTGGTGGTGAGTCAGTCACGCTCACACACTTTCCCCACCAACAGATGGGTAAGACTGACTCATTCAGGTAAGGAGCAGGTCACGCTCACGTTAAACGCTGCATGTAGGCAGAGACTTCAGGTTATGGGGTGGCTAGGCCTGGTGGTGGGTGGAGGATCTGTGTCATCCCTATGCAACTCCAGCTGGCCATGCTGAGTCCTCCTGAGCAGACATACCACGCAATAAAAGTCAGTAAAAAGTCTCCCTTCCCATCAGAGCTCAGTGGGCTACCAATCCTCATGGCCCCACGCATGGCTAAGTGGGCTCAGGAAGGCATGGGGAAAATGCAGCACACACCCCACCCTCAACTGCTGATACATCACTGTGATTATTTCCGTGCTTGGACCCTGTCATGTGTTGAGCCTGCATCAGGCTGCCTCAAGCGGCACGCAAACTGGCAGAGGCTCTCTGCCTTTAACATGCTTCCCTCCATGTGAACGCACAACCGCTGTTTCCCTTCTCACACACACATTTGTTTTATTTTCACTGCAAATTTGCATTGAGATTTACACAACTGATTCTTCTAAAACAACTCATAGTGACAGGAAATCTGCATTTCGCGGTATTATTTAAACTTTGTGATTACTCCGCAGTTCATATGAGTGCCGAACCATGGGAGGTGAAATATACGGGTCATGGATCAAGTATGGTCTTTGACACCAGGAGATGTAAAGCAGTTTCAGTGTCAGCTGGCTGGGGCTGACATAGAGAGTGCAGGAGATCATGTCACTACTGTCAGTCAGCAGTACAGCTCTCTGTATGCACCCTCATTTCTCTCAGCCTGACCCAAGACTCTATTTCAGTCCTGAGAATTCCCAAGAGGAGCACAGGAAAAGTATAGAGCAGAGCAAAAGTCACAATCGATTGGCTTCTGTTCATCAGAGAGCCCGGTGAGGATGGAGAGATCAGATGAACTGCAGAAAAGGATTGTAGTGATAAAATGCCTGACAATTCACTGTTATAGATTTGTTTGCTCGAGACTGGCTGTGATCTTCATCTACACGCAGATAAAGGCCACTGCAGGGAAAAACTCAATCTTGACCTCCTCTTTCTTTAATCTTCTTACACTGCATTTGTGATGCTGGAGTAACATTCATTTGTACAAAAAATATGAAAAAATAAAAGTCGGATTTCTCATGAAAGAATACTAAATAAGTAAAAGCTGTATGTGCAATCTTAAGAGTTCCAGGGTGGCTCCTTTACACCACTGCAACCTAAATCTGACAGTGTACTACAGCTGAAATTTAATATTGTGCATTTTCACAGCCAATATGGCCTCTTTGCAACCCCCAAAACACCATTTCAAAAGGCTTTGATGGTCATACCGTATACTGCCTTCTAAATGTTTCAAAATTCTATGCAATCCCTTGGTTGCAATAGTTCACTGATTACTGACACATTTTATTTTCCCTTTCATATTGTGGTGTTCAGCAGGCAAAGCCTTCTGAAAATGTTTTGGGCAATAATCCATAGCTGGGCAAAAAATTTTGGATAGATGCCAATTTTACAGCCATAAAACTGTCAATATAACACCCGAGTAGGTTGAGTCAGGGCAACTGGACTTGCTTAATTCCTTGAAGACGTTTCACTCTTCATCTACAAAAGCTTCATCAGTTCTAGCTGGGGTATTGAGAAACTCAAATATTGATGCTCTATGGGTTTACTGATGTCACAGTGATGTAATGACACTTTAGAGCCGTTTCATTTCAGGAGACGTGGGGACCAGTTTTGATTCTCAGTGGTATTGATGAAAGGGCAGATTTATAGGTGTAATAAAGGTGATGTCTGACATGACCCAATCTACTTGGAAAAAAATTACTGGATGACTGAATATCTCCACAGACACAGCAGTTATTTAGCAAAAATATCAACTATTTTGTATATTTCCTTCATATTTACATTATTATCTATCCCTGCTGTTATGTGCATGATAATGTTTTCCGCCTCCAGTGCAAGTTGCATGAAGTGAGCCACTATTTCAAATACAGGCACACTGTTGTTTTATGCCCTTAAACCATTCAAATTTCATCCTCTAAATTTCTCTCTGAATCTTGTTTAAATGCTAAATCTTCATTCATTCATGCGTTCATTCATTTTCTGACACTTTTCCAGGTCTGGGTCATGGTTGAAGCTCACTTCCCTATTCTCAGCTAGGCCCTCTAACTTCTCCTGGAGCATCCCTTGCCTTCACATACCAGCTGGGAGATGTAATCCCTCCAGCATATACTGGGTTTTCCCCGGGGTCTCCTCTCAGTTGGAGGTGCCTGGAAGACATCTCTATGGAGTTGGCCAGGGGGCATCCTCACCAGATGCCCGAACCACCTTTGTTTGCTCCTTTTGATACCAAGAAGCAATGGCTTTTCTCAGAGTCCCTCCCAGATACTCAGTCTTCTCACACTGTCCCTGAGTGTAAGCCCAGATACCCTACAGAAGAACATAATTTCTTCTGCTTGGTTGTGTGATCTTATACTTTTGGTCACTACACAAAACTCATGCCCATAGGTGAGGACAGGAGCGACTCAGCTTCTGGCTCAGCTGTTTCTTCACTACAAGTCTGGTAGGTGCACATATTAAGATGCAACATCAATCTGTAACATCAGCCTGTGTATCGATGTCACGCTCTATCTTACTCCCAATCATGAACAAGACCTGGAGATACTTGAACTCCTCCACTTCATGCACTAATTCTCCCCTGATCCATAGGGGACAAGCAACCCTTTTAAGAATGAGGACCATGGTCTCATGCATTATTTCACTTGGCCTTGCAGAAGGTGCCTGTCTGGGACTCAAGGTCCCAGTTAATTTTCTTTACTCTTTTTCCGGTAACACTTGCAACCCTAAATTTTTGGCATAAAAGGACAGAATTACAGTTGCTGAAACTGCACTGTGATCTCCCTGTGACATAACTGTGAACAGCCTTTGGGAGAACAGGACAAGTTCCATTTATACCACAGCTTTTACACCATGTACTGAAGACTTAAGGGAATTTAAGCAGTGACAAACTTACAGGTCTGCTGTGGTGACCAGAAATGGATCTAAGTTTTTGCAGTGCAGGTGAGGCTTCACTCTCAATCCGCCGTATGTGTTGGTGACATGCACGTATTGCGGGGGGTGGTAGGTCACAGCTGTGCCACAGGAATCTGTGTGAAAATTTGGGAAAGAGTATGGGCATAGTACTTGTCAAGTACAGACTGCACGCCTAACTTGCACGAGGCGCGGGGAATATTGTTAGCCCTCGCATGATCAGTGCATGTTCAGCGCATGAGGAGTGCATGTGATTTGCAAATTACCACAACCGTAAGCCAGGAGTACGGGCCACCCCTGTGATGCAGGTGGTCAGCAGGTGGTGTGTAGGTTCAACACCCTCACCATGGTGGTATGGCGACAGCCATTCACGCCATCAGCCTTAATCCTGTATGCACTGTGTGTACTTTTTTCACAGCTTTATTTGTGAAACTCATTCAATATTAAAACAGTAAAAAATAGCTTGTGTGGATGTGATGCATCATTTTGATATTTGATACGCTACCTGCTACACTATCTCCCCAATATATATATATATATATATATATATATATATATACCGTATAGTTCCCAATAGAAGAGCACCGCCTAATAGAAGAGCACCCCCCTTTTTCAAAGATGTAGAGAGCGCGAAGAAAAAGAACCTCACTGCAATATATTTTGCAGTGGGAGTGAAAATGTGAAAAAAGTTAATGTA
>CABFOU010104116.1:1995-15691 GCA_900660325.1 Opsanus beta
GTTGGTTTTTTTTTTTTTTTTTTCGTCTCAGTGAGACTTGTTGATATTTTTAAACATTCTGTCATATGCATTTGGCTCTTGTTGCTACTGTTCAAACTCTCAACTGAAGACCCGGCGGTGTCGGGCTTCAGAGCTGAAGCATCACTCCACAAAAATAAACCTGTCACATGCAAGAATGACCAGAAATCACCGTCGACATGCATTACAGAAGAGACAGAAATGGCAAAATTCGACATCATTTTATATATGTGCAGGATCTTTACTGATACTCATATTTTTTCCACATTTACTATAGAATATAAGTTGTATATTTGTTCACACTATGTTAAAAGTTACTTTTCAAGATGCCTCTGCAGGAAACCGTTTTCATTTCTATTTTAATTTGATTTGGAATGACGCACTGTATCCTGACAGGACAGCAGTGCAGCTGTTTTGTAGATGCTTATGAGCTGGACAACCTCCACATCAGAGGGTATTAATGAATCATGTGATTCTGTATTCTCAGAAAGCCAACAGCTGCCTGGAAGCTGCAGTAAATTTAACCAGAACACATGCACGATATTGCTCCAAAACGTGAAAACAAACAACTTTTTTGTTTGTTTGTTGCATTTGATAAATTCTAAGAAACCCAACATTTTATTTTAAAAGGAATCAAGCATGAGTGTGGCCTGTCCCTGTAGTGGAAAAAAAAGAAAAGAAATTACATTACCAATATAACAAGTATTGTTTTTATTTAATTTTCTCCATCAGTATATTTGGATTTTCTGCACCTGCTCTCTCCATCCCTGAAAAATAAAGTCAGGCTCGTTATTTCCAATAAATATCACAATTAACTTGATCATGCAGACTTTACACTCAGATGCAAACCGATTGACGAGTGTTTGAACTTGTTTTGTCAGCAGCAACAAAATGGACAGTGCATTATTACTGAAGCAAAATACAACAAAATCAATATCGGTTTGATTTTACTAAAGAGATAACTGTGAGAACACTATATTAACCCTCCAAGCCCCACACAGTTCCTGGACATTTTGTTTATGTTTTTGTCACATCTCTAATCATTATGGGCTCATTTTTCAAGTATTTACAAGTCCTGCACCTCTAAAAAAAAAAGTATTTTATGCAGTATAATACAGTTATAATGCCATAGATCATAAAATTGAATTTCTTTGATAATTTATTTGTATTGGAAAAGATGTAACCTATAAATGTATAACATTTTTTTTCAAGTGCCCACAAGTGCTTAGGGAGACTCAGATGAGGACTATCACTTGCATTGTGAGGGATTACCAACTCCGACATTTTGGCCGTGTGGGTGCGTTTATCATATCATGATCCGGCACAGAGGTTCCTCAGTGTTGAGGACTTCAGGGGCTGGAGAAGGCTACGTGGATGCCCACATTTTACTTGGCTGCAGCAGGTAGATGGTTACTCTCGAGAAGTGGGGCTGGACCTGTTGTCTGCCTGGGTCATTGCCGTCCAGGACCCAAGAGGGCTTATGGTGTGGTGGATGCGGCAAGGCATGGCACCATCGCATGCTCCCAAATTTGACCTGGACACAAATGTTACCAATGTTGGAAAAATGGAGACTCTGCAAGCTGTGCATGTACTTTAAACATGTTTTTGTATAATACTATCACTTTCACTGTAGCTCTCCATTCTGTCTGTGTTCTCTTCTGTCATCCAGTTGAAGATTTGCTCAACCTTTGACACGTGCCTGTTGGCCTCAGCCGAGTCATTCAAGACTTCACAGTTGCACTGAGGAGTGCAGAATGTTTTATTCATTTACTTATTTTATAGAATTTGGACAGAGCAGACAACTTATTTTAGACAAAATGTTTGCTGAGACATGTAAGAAAGTGACTTTAATGAAATATCACTATTTCAGGCTTAGATTTGGTTGTTTTTTTCCTGACAGAAGCATTTGTGCACATGATTAGTAAAAGGACAGCTGGAAAATGTGATGATATTTTCTGTTTCATACTCTCTGATATGATAAATGGTGTAATTTAGGCTTTGTGTTGTGGTGTTTAAGGGTTTACTATACCGTAATAAATGTGTGGGTGTGTGGTCATTTACTACAGGTGGTATGGAAGCATCCTCTGTTCCCAAAATAACTCACGTGAGATTCTTTAATGTGCCTAGCAACAGTATGGTTTTCTTCCCCACATGTCCCTGAAGGTCACAGTGATCGAGTGGGAGGATTTACAGAGCTGTTTTCAGAATCACATTCAGAACATTGTTGCTTAATGCAAAACAAAAAAAGACTGTCCTCAGGGCCAGCTCTCATTTAAATGAAGAAGCACAGAAATCTCATTTCAAGTGAAAAGCAAGACTGCCAGAACACATTAGATCTTTATGTAATAATGGTTTCGCAAAATTTGAAACACATCACTCACAAAATGTTTATATTAATTATTCTTTCTTCTTTCCTGTAGGAAAACAAGCAATCCCAGAATTTTGGGGGATGGAGAGAAGCTAAAATGAACCTCTCAGGAGTTTGGATCTGTATTACATCCTGACTTTGGGCCCCAGTATCTGGGATCTGTAAGACCCTCCCGCAGACTGTTTACATGAATGAGTGAGCAGCAGAGCACAGAGCTCCTCATTAGAGAGCTTGCATCATGACTTCAGTCGAGAAGCGCCGTTCAAGTCGAAAGAATGGTAGCCGTCGAAAGCACAGCAACGGCGGCCATCGTAGCACCCCCAGAGGCGGATCCTTTGTGGACGAGACTGACCGTGAGGTTAGCAGTCTGACTGATCGGGCATTTAGGAGCCTTTGCATTGGTGAGGAGGCAGTGTATAATGACTCGGACCTCTGCTCGTCATCACCCGCCATCCAGAGAGATCGCCAGCAGGCCTTTGGTCAGCACATCCAGCAGAGACAGAGGGAGCTGATGATGAAAAGAGAGGGAGAAGAGAACTTCAGTGTCAGGCTGCAACAGTATGGCCAAGATTGGATCCAAGGAGGAATGTATGGGCCCGAGATCCAGCAAAATCCACAGTGGGGGGTCTATGGAGATAACACTACACAAGGAACTGTTTCTGCCACATTCCAGAACTCCTGTATAGAAATGTCGCAGCAAGAGAAATCTCTGAAGGAGGAACAGTTGTCTTTTCTTACTAACGGAGCCACTGAGTTGAGTTTGCAGCAACGCAGAAGCCACTCCAGGGTTTCTTCTCTTATCAAGGCTTTTGACTCTGAGGGACACAGGGATGGAACTGGGATGGATGGGAAATATAGGGAGTGGAGTGATGAGCCAAGCTGGGACAAATCAGCTCTGATGAGCATCCAGAGAGAACTTTCTGAATTCTCTACATCATATCAGCAAAATTTTAATAGTGGTCCTTTCCCCTCACCTGGCCAGTTTTCATCCCCAGATACTAACTTCCACTCTGCTGAAGTAGCCACAGCAGTGGCTCACATGAACGCCACATCTTCTTATATGAGGTCATCCCATGCTAGACACAGCATGTCTGCACATGTCAACTCTAATTTTTTTATGCACAGCGAGTTTAGTCCCTTTAAGACATGGAGGGACCATAACAGGTTTCCCTTCCAACACGGACAAATGTCAGGGTTCATGTACTGCTCAGAGTTTCCTAAGTGGTATGAGACACCAATGTACAAGGAGCTTTCACTGGAGGCCCAGCCAAAGGGTCCTTCTAGACCTCAGAGGAATACCATGGCACCCATTGCTGCTCCTGCTCCCCCACGTGCTATATCAACATCGTCAACACTGCAGAAACCCTCTTCCCTGGAGAAACGCTGCGAGTCTGAGCTGGTGGGACATTATCCCCACTGGAAACAGACACAGGACCTAGGAACAAACAGGCATCCGTCCCAACGCCCATCAACTGTGTCACCAAACACTGTTGTGTCTCAAAGCGTCCGAGACGCTATCAGCTCTATCACCGCCCTCCAGCAAGGGATCCCAGTGATGACAACAGAGCAAAATATTGCAGTCGCACCAGTAACAAATCAACAAGCAGCTTTGTGTAATGATAAGTTAATTCCCCAAATGCACAATGAAGCTGCAGTGGTGCAAAATATTGTCAGCGGCAACACCAACACAACTCCATTCAATATCAGCCAGCTGCTGACGCCATTAATCCACGCGCCGCAGGAAGCAGAGACGTCTGCGGTGCAGCAGTGTACCGTGTCACCGCAACCTGTGGAACATCCTCCAGTGCGGGCTGAGAGCAGGAGCGTCACTCCTGACGTTAGGATGTCAAGTTACAGGTCCAGAGCCACGAGCCTCCTCTTCAATCTCAAAGACAACAGGAAGAGAGTGAAAAGCACCTACAGCCCCAGCAAATTTAAAGGTCTGGAGATGCAGGAGAAGAACAAGCAGCACGTTATTCAGGAAAGTAGAGATGTTGTGATAGACATCCCAGATTTTCCCGATCTAAAGGAAGCAGAATCCATGTGGAGAGATGCAGTATCACACCAGCATTTAAAGCAGTATTACAACCCTAAGTTGTCATTTACGGGGCTAAATTCTCAAACTGCTGCAGGGCAAAATTCAGAGTACACACAAAGTGATTATCAGACAGCTCAGGTGCAAGGTGAGACATTTCGTCATCCTGGGTTCACCGGTTTCATACCTGAAAATTACAACAGCAATCAGCTGGCTAATGGACAGAATCTCCATGAAGATTTATCGTCATTTACTCCCAACAAACAAAGCATGCCTGATAAAGTAGAAAGACTGGGAGGTGATGTATGCAAACTTAAACCACTTCATACAGCACCGGACACACTGAGACAAAACGATGTGAAGAACAATCAAATAAAAGAATCTTTAATGAGTACAGCAAATACTGAGCAACATTTTAATGAAACAAATGGATGGGCATGCACAAAGGCAGACAGATCTCAGAAACCAAAAGAGAGCAAACATAATTACGGTAATGCGCCTTCGCAAGAATGGTGGAGGCAGCAGGTTAGCGCTGGCAACACGAGCAAACAAGACACAGAAATGCAAGGTGCAAAAACAGCGGTGAAACAAGAAATACCCGCTTTCATGGGAAAACAAGAACATGCAAATTTAAAATTTGTGTTAAAAGAAGAACTAAGTTCATCAACAGGCAAAAACAGAGGAGAACATCAGCCAGTTATGAATGCAGAAGATGAGAACATACAGGTGGCTGCAGCAGTAATATCTCAGAAAAAAGTGGAAAGTTGTGATAAAAAGGTCAGCCCTAATATTTCAAACCAAGTACCACAACACATTCCACCTGTACTCAAAGAAAATATGGCCTACTATGGGCAACGGCAAACTGGAGTTTCAAAGGACAAACACGCAGTTCTTCAAGAGTGCTATGGCCTCAGGGAGGAGAACAATGTCAAAGAGAATAATTTGATACAGAATTACAATATAAATCAACAACCTTTTACTGCTAAAGGTGACAAAATTATACCCACACAAAAAACAGATCAAAGAAAAGAATATGCACCAACACTAAAGGAGAGTGAAGTCCAGAATCCCCAACAAAGAGAAATGAGACAGTCTGACAACAATTTGCAGATGATTTCATTGTCTATCACTGACAAAGCATCTGCGCTTACATCGGCCCAGCAGATGAGGGACAGACAACACAATGAGGTTAAAACTGAGGCGACAAATACAGAACAGACAAAAGCACCGCACACCCAAGAAGACCTGGCAAATGTTCAGTACCAGGAGAAACCTGAAGCAGAATCAGCCGTGCTAAATATAGTAGAGCCTGAACAGAACAGAACAAAAGAGACGAGATCAGACCCCGAAATGACCAACGAGACGCAAGCGGAATTTTCCGAATGTGAGCAACCCAGAGGAGAACGAAGAGGAGAGGAAAATACGGAAAGATTCCGAGGAAAAGAGCCAGATCAGCAGAGTGACGGGGAGAAAAAAGCAGAGCAGAACAGAATACAGACAGAAACAGTGGAGCTGAGAAACCTGATGGAGATCGCAGGAGTAGAGAAAGTACCAAAAGAGCTGCAGATCAGAGCGGAACAAGCTGCGGTGAAGAGGCTAAAAGAGGAACATATGAAAAATGAAGCAGAAAAAACCAAGCAGGCCGGAACAGAGTGTGATCAGACAGAGGAGACAAAAACAGCACAGGATGAAAGACAAGCAGAACAAATAAGAAAGGAAACGGCAGAAAATAAGAAAGCAGAAGCACCGAAGCAAGAGGCGACAACCCCAGAGAAGACAAAAGATGAGCAAAAGACAACAAACGTAGTAGATGTGGGAAAGTTCAAAGTAGATTATGCTAAAGTCGGGGATCTTAAGGAGCAAAAGGTCGAGGAAGATTTAATTCCAACACCTCAGAAACATGAAGAACAAGGTGAAAGTGAAAGAGAGAGAAACAAAACCAAAGAGTCGAAAACTGAGGAGAGTTTGAAAGAATCCAAAGCAGAACCACTTAAAGGAGGTCTGACAAAAACAGGGACGGTGCAGGAAACATCAGCTCAGACAGCGGCAAAAGTAATATTGACACAACAAATCAAGAGTGGACCCGATAAGGTCGAGCAGGTCAAGACGGAATTAGCCAAAGCTAAAGCGGAGCTGGCTAAAATAAAAGAGAAAATGAGAGGAGAGCAAAAAGTCAGAAATACTCTCCTCCCAAATGAAGATTTAAACACAAACAAAGACATTTCTTTGAAGGGTAAGACAAATCAGAGCAAAGACATCAAAGACCAGAATGATGCCTCGCAAATGGCTCAATGGCAGGAACACACCGGTGTCAGCAAGTATAGTCACGTTCAGCCTGACAGGGGTGCCGACGATTACGAACGCCTGAGAGAGAAATACGGTTTTGGCAACACACGTGCAATGAATAAAATCAAAGTTTCTGTAGCAGCAAGTCTTTCCAATGATAATAAAGCACCAGATGTCTCTGCTGAAGACGAGGCAGTGAGTGACATGAAAATAAATGATGACGCTCCTAAAAGCAACAGCCCTGTAACAGCTAAAGCAGAAAAAATCCAGGACACGGGTAGTGTTCAAGTTAACGAGGTGACAGAAAGTCAATATATTTATAGTGAGTCGTCCAAAGAATTCAAACTGTCTACGAATGCAGATAAAAGAACAAATCGTAGCGCAACAGTTGACAAAGTTAAGCATGACAGTGTTGACGATCAGGACAAATGTGAGATTTCCCGGCAAAGCGATTCTGTTTTGGCTAAACAGGTTGTCCTTGAAAGAAAGCCTAAATCAAGCAATCACAGTCTTATTTCGAGTAAAGACCAACATTTTACCCCTCTCAGAGCGTTTCCCCACAAAGACAGAGCTCAGACGAAAGAAGAGATCCTGACATCCAAGATAAAAGCTCACGCTGAAAAAGAGATTTCAGCAATTAAAGAGAAGAGTTTTGCTATAAGAGATGGATTCCTGTCCAAAAATTCCATCAAACATTTGGCAGGCGGTCAGAGTATTAATGTCCGACAGAGGCCACCATCACAGGATGTGTCTAAAAGACATGAAGGTGCAGCGTGCAGTAACGTTACACCGAAACACCAGACAGGGCCTTCAGGGGTACAAACAGAACCAGACAAATCTTTTGCACATTCAAGTTCTGCAGCTACAGCAACAAAGTCTGCGGCAACTGCCAGCATGTTACAAGACTGTTTACAGAAACAAGCGCCCAAAGAACCACTGAAGGGCAAAAACACAGAATCGCCCACAGAAGCCAAATGTTCCGGAAGTCTTTCTTCAAGCCCAGTTCAAGACTTGCTCAAAAGTCAGAAGAAAGATCAACAATCAGAAATAAAGTTGCTAAATCACAATAATGAGCAGGCAGAACAAAAACAGGCTGCAAGCTGTGGAGAGGACAGAACTGTAATAAACGCACAGAAACAGCAGCCAACCCAAGTTACTACAAAGGTCAAACCTGAAAGCTCCAAACCTGAAATGGCTTCAAAAGCTGAGATTAAACAAGAAGAAGGTCAGAAGGATATAGAACCATCGCTAAAACTGCTCGGTCAGAATGAGGCACCTGTGGAAAGTGACTCTCTGCAGATTATGGGAATAACGGTGACTATTCGAGAAAGAAAACCATCAATGAGCGACGCGCAGGCAGATAAAAGCACCCAAGAACAACCGAAAGAGGACACCGATGCAGAGCCGAGCTCAGGAACAGAAAAAGACAAAGAAAACAAATCTCCCGAAAATTCTAGCAACCAATTTGGTGTGATCACTGAGGAACGAATAATCACTCAGCTGGAGAGTTCACAAAATGAAAGAACCCAACCAGAAGCCCAGACTGAAAGTGACAATCCTCATGCACGCACCGTACCTACTAAAAATAAAGTGTCGTCTGAAACTCTACCCCTCCTGTGTGATGACGAAGTAAAAAACAAAACAAAAGAAGAGAAAAATAAAACACCTGATGAGGACTTGGCGAAGAACAACAAGAACGCTCTCGTCGAGATGATCACAGATGAGAAAAATCAGAGTAAAACTCAAACTGAGAATTTGGTGTCCGAGGTGTTAAACATGGGAACTAAAAGTCTCGATGTTTCCAACGCAGATGATTATGGAAGTCTAATAAAACATGAAGTGCAGCAAACAGGAGTGGGAGATACGACAAAAACGGTCATAAATTCTTACAAAAGCAGTACCTTAGATGGACAGAGTGCGCCTCTTTTGGAGGAAAATAGGAACAACACAACATCGTCACAGCCATCCAACAAAAACAGACTCCATCAGCACCAGAGTGCACACACTGGAAAGATTAACCTCGGGGATGATAACCTGTGTATAGATAGCATCGCCATTAAGGTTGTGCCAGGAGAAACCAAGAAAGACAACTTGAGAATGGTGGAAAATCATCATATCATGAATACTGCTGCCGGTTTGAAAGCAGCTAACGAGCAGGAGCAACTTGAAACATCAGTTGGCCAAGTGAGCAATGAACACGTTATTCCAGTGAGCAGCGAGAAGGGGAGAAAAGAGGGTCTGGAAGACAAACGGGAGATGAGAAAAGAGTCCGAGTCATCAAAAACCACCGACCCCAACAACGATGGAACTGCAAGTAGTGACGATGGTAAAACTGAAAACAGAATGTCTGATGAAGTGAAGAAACTTGGAACAGCAGTGGATGAATCACAGCCAACAGAGGAAGACTACTTCCAAGTGCAAGGAGTAAGAGGAGCTAACGGGAGTGAAAATGTTGGACAGGTATCAGATGCAGCTCCACAGAGAATGGGACTTTCAGGAGCACCACCCAACAAGACCATCAGCAGCACTGAATCTAGTGTGGAATTAATCCCTAAAGTTATTTCACTGGATGAAAGCAAGAAAACAGTGGAGACATTTTCAGAAAAAGTCCAGCATGAAAATGTAACAAGGAACAACAGGGGAATAAACAATAATGCATCTTTGAAGCCGAGTGACAGTCCTTCAGAGAGACAGAGTGATAAATGTGATGGAGACTTGGGTCAGGCTCTCAAAAACCAGAAAGTGGAAAACCAGTCCGGTTTGTTTGCAAACAGAAGAAACAGCAAGAGAACCCCAAGAGAAAATGCTGCTCAAGAAACACCTGAAGATAAACCAAAACCAAAAGAGAGGGTAACAACTATCCCTGAAATCTCGGCAATAGCAGACTACGCCAGATTAAAAGTAATTGTTTCGGAAGATCGGGAAAACGAATTTCAGGAAATCCCTCCAAACAAAAAGGAAGGATTTTTTCCACTAATTCAAACTCGTCACAGCAGATGTCCTGTGTTTACTGCTGACGCCAAAGACGTGAGCGTGAAACAGAAACATTCTCCAAATAAGGCTGAGGTCAAAGTGAACAAAGAGCCCAAAGCTATTGTGTTTTCTACAATGGAGAAAGAACACAGACGGACTGGGATGTTCAAACTGGGAGAGAAAGGAGGGCAAGAGAAAGTGTCTCCACACGTTGAGGATAACAAAGTCGATTTCGACCCTGGAGCTCAACAAGATCTCAAAGACAAATCAGCAACGGCACATCTTAAAAGTGAAGAAACCCGGGCAGCTACACAAAGTGTTCATCAGATAACTAGCCCTCCGGCACACTCACAAACATCGTCTTCAGACAGCAAGCCAAGAAAAAGTTTGCAACAGTCGCTTGATAGCATTGGTTCACAGGAGGAACCTGCAGAAATACCCACAAAAGACAAAGACATGTCGTATGTCGGTAAACTGTCTCATCGAGTCGCCTCAATGCCAACATGCAAGATGGACAGACAGACAACAGCCCTGCAAAAAGATGCAACAGGAGAAAAACAACGACATAAAGACCGAGCAGAAAGCATTGAGCGAGAGGAAATACGTGCGACACGGCAGGAAGAAACCACAGAGAAACATAGAGAGGAAGAGCAAGAGGAGAGAAAAGGAAGGGAGAAGGAAAAGGAGAGAATAAAACACATGAGAGAGAGGAGCAGAGTGTCTCAGGCTGACAACGACAGGAGAGCTGCTCAGAGAGAAGAGGAGAGAAGAGCGAGAGAGAGGGAGGCTGCAGCCATAAAGATCAAGGAGAGGCGGGAAAAACAAAAGGAAGAGGAGGTCAGAGCGAAGGAAGAAAGAAGAGCAAAGCAGGTCGAGGAGGAAAAGAAGGCAAGACAAAGAGAAGAGAAGAGGAGGATAAAAGAAGCTGAGGAGAAGAGAACAAAAGTCCTTGAGGAAGAAAGGAGGCGAAAACAGGTTGAGGAGGAAAAAAGGAGGCGAAAACAGGTTGAGGAGGAGGAAAGGAGGCGAAAACAGGTTGAGGAGCAAATGAGAGCAAAACTGAGAGAAGAGGAAAGTAGAATAAAAGAGCTTGAGAAGAGGAGGCGAGTGAAGCAGATGGAGGAGATGAGAGCTGCCCGAGAAGAGGAGCAGAGGAGAGCTGAAAATGAAAGACAAGCCAGGCAGATGGAGGAGGAGAAAAGGATTCGAGAGATCCAGGAGAGGACAAAATCCACTCAGAGTGAGGAACAGAGGAGAGAGGGACAGAAAAGAGAAGGACGGACAGTGTCAAAGAAAGCTGAGGAGGAGCAGCAAGCTGCTGAAAAAGAGAAGACAAGTAGAAAACAAAAAGAACAGCAAGCGAAAGAAATCGAGAAGGATGGCCTCCTTCAGGAAGAGGAGACGAGGGCAGCACAAGCCCAAATACTCACTCAAAGAGACGATGAGGTGAAGACTCAAAAGAAAGAGGAAAAAAAGTTAGGCGTGCCAATAGAGGAACAACGAGCCTCAACAATAGAGGAGCAGAGAGGAGCAGCACAAAGGATGGATGTTCTCCAGTACTATGCAATCACCACAGAAGAAGAGAAGAAACCCAAAAACAAACCTTCACCCTCTCAACAAACAAACAATTTCCCTGGATTGGAGTCAGCTGAGGATTTTGGATCCAGTACTAAGCCTCATCAGCCGTATGCCCCCGTTTCTCCAGCTCCTCCAACTCCCTGCCGCGCCAACAACTCCTCTCCTGCTCCAGGAGCCAAGCCTTCCATGTTCAGGGTGAAGGACAACACCATCAGAGGTTCATCTTTTACAAAATCCATCAAACCACGTTTCCATAAAAACTTTGGAGAAGATTCCCGGCCTGGTTCATCCCTGGAATCAGATAAAGGAGAAGAGGAGCAGGAAGTACTGAGGCGCAGCGCTGGAACGCCGATCCATCCTGATATTGTATCTCCAGGATCAAACAGACAGTCTGCTTTGAAAGAATCCCAAACTCGTCCATCAGGATCTTCATCAAAGGACTACTCAGCCTCTCTCCCACAACACAGACCCTACTCCAGGAGGAGCATCGCTGTGGATGAGGATGACTCCCGCTCTGTCTTCAGCAACATGTCTGAGGGTGTGGAGACTTTTGCAACCGGTGCTACAGACCTGGCAGATGTACGTGGACTGTACGAGTATGACAGGCCAGAATCAGCCTGTAGCTTCAGCAGTGACGCCTCCCGTTCTTTAGGGAAGCCTCCAGCTGTTCCCCCAAAGAGTGAGAAAGCCTTACGCAGGGCACAAAGGTTGACTACACGCAGGATGAAGAAGGAGTCGCTGTCCAAAGCTGCAACAGAAAGCCCTCCTGGAGATGATAAAAATCTCCTTACTGCTTCTGGAGTTCCTTACTCTGCCACTGAGGTACGCTCCTCCAACCGCCATGTCATGGCTTCCCCTCATTGCTCTCCTCCTGTCTCCCTCGCTTATGCACCAGCATTAGGATCCAGTTTGTCGTCTTTCCACGCAGAGCACCAATCCCCTCACAGCTCCTTCTATGCCTCCCATCATGCCACTGCTGCTATCTCACTTCCTGTTGTCTCGCCTCATGCCGCTGGTCCTATCTTCACCCCTATCGCCTCATCGCATGCCACTGCTCCTGTCGCTCTCCCTGTTGCTTCCCCTCATGTCACCGGCCCTGTTTCCCAACCTGTTGTTCCTAAGACAGTTACTCATGTTCCCTCTTCTCCCACTCTTCACCAAACCAACCAATCAGCCCCGGTGACCCAGTACCAAGTGGAATCAAGCTATGGCCACTCCTTCCCACTCACCCAACGTAAAGTGCTGCAGGACCTTGGCTCTGGCCAGTACTTTGTAGTGGACGTGCCAGTTCCGGTGAAGACAAAGATGTTTTATGACCCTGAGACAGGGAAGTATGTGCAGCTGAATGTGCGTGAATCCGTCCAGAGCGTCCCCCGAGCGCAGTCCCAGCACGCCCACATTCAGCCGCAGCCCCAAATGCAGGTCAAGCCACTACAGCAGAACATCTCCCAGACCTCTCCTGCTGGCAAGCCTGTTGTGCTCTCCCAAAACTACCAACACGCTTACCCCCACCCAGCTGCTGTCTCCAAAATGCCCCCGCACAGGCCACCCTCAGGGATGTCGGCCCCTGCTGCTCCCCCCCAGGATCCACGGCCTGTTGGGGAGAGCCACATCTACGGATATCAAGCCGCCGAAATGGGGCAGAACTCTGAGGAACATAGCTACAGCCCAGACCACACTCCGTACATGGACACAGTTAATGATAAAGACAAAACGCATAACCCGGTTTACAACACACATGGCTCATATGAGTCGTTCCCAGAGTGTGACACAAACAGCCAGCTTGCAAGAAGCTCGGTGTGTGAAAATGATAACTCAGCCCACTCACGATATCGTCCCCGTGACATCATTACAATGAGAGAACTGGAGGATTTTATGGATGTGTCTGACTGGTGAGAACAAAGACCGGCCGCTTTGACGCTTACGGGTTGAATAAAGTAAAGGAGACAAACAGATTGTTTGACAAAATGAGAGTATGTTTGGATTATTATATATTCAATATTTGTAAAAAAAAAAAAAATACTTGTTCATGTGAGAAAAAAAATTGCTGTTTGCTCTGGATTTGCATTTCATGAAAAAAAAAAGTCCCTCAGATGAGCTGTTAAAGTGCTGCTGTTGTGTTTGACGTTTAAAATTTAAAGCTGTTTATTGTGTCACAGAGAAGTTCACCATTCCATTTGACTGTTTGATTGTGAGATGCTAATTTTAATGTGTATGCAGCACAGTGACTATTTGGGTGCTTGTTAAACATAGAAAAGATTTTTGAAACAATATAACAACATCACAATATAGGGTAGTGGGCAAAGGTTTTATGCATCCTAGAATTTTGATAGCAAGGTTGTGTTTAAACATGAAGTGCCTTTTGTTTTACAAAAAAAAAAAAAAAAAAAACCTTAAAAAATTTTACTTTTTGTTAAAACTGAGTCTTTATAAACAAT
>CABFOU010105710.1:0-12681 GCA_900660325.1 Opsanus beta
TTTTTTTAATTATTTGCATGTGCATTAGCACACATGTATGCATTAGCTAGTTGGAATTGTGGTGCCCACCGAGGAATAAACCTTTGGAGCCGCCACTGGATCCTAGTCCAAACAGTTGTGTAAACTTGCAGGGGACGTGCGTATTGGTTTTGGATGCTGTTTGCCGAATGACGGCCAATGAGCTGCGTTAAAAGAAGCATTTTTAAGGGGGGAGGGGGGGGGATGCTGATTCGTCGTTTCCAGCGAGTGAAGGGGTCATCATCTGCCTTTCATCCCTTTTACACCCTAAAGAGAAACAGCAAAAGAACGAAGGAGAACTGGTGTCAAAAAAAAAAGAGGTGGACTCCCCCGTGTCTCATCATGTGCACAGAGCTCAAAGAAGCGATTAGAATGGATCCTGTACTGCAAGAAGAAAGAATTTCCAGAAAATTAGGAGTGAAAAATTTGCAGCACAAGTGAAAAAGTAAAAAAAAAAGAAAAAAAAAAGAAGTGCACTCAGTGAGTAATCTTAATGAGGACATCCTTGCTGTGTGTAAGCCGCGGTGTATTAATGAGAGAAACGGCCTTCAGACGGGGGAAGGAGCGGAGGAGAAGTGGTGGTGAAAAAGGACGACGTGTTGGAACATGGATAGCAAAAGGATGAAGACGACAGAATAACATTAAAAACAAAAAAACAAAAAAAAAACGAGGGGTGCACAAGAAGTCAGAAGTGAGGGAGCTTCATCCCGCGTGAGTTGCAGTGGCTCCTGATTGAAAAACATTTTATCGGAACCCGGCCGCCAGGGCTTTAACCTTGAGAGGGCGAGGGGGACAAACAAATGAGTTTTTAACCACCGCCCAGCTTCACTCTTTCACACATTCTCTCGTTCCCTCTGACACGTGCGCGCCAAGATGCGAGTGCACGATCGATATCCAGGCCCCTGCTCTCTGGCGGTGATGGTGAACAAAAGGCCTTCTCAGCCTCATGCTCCAGCCCAGGCAGAAAGGGAATTTCTGTAATTTTTTTTTCTGTTTTGGGGCCAAAAGTAATTGGACAACTGGCTGTTTAACTGTTTCGCAGATATACAGCACCTGTCAACAGCGCGTCCAAACTTTTGACAGGTACTGTATGTGTGTTATTCACGAACAGCAACCGAACGAAGCCCAAGTCGTGTCAAAAGCTGCATTTCCTCGACTGGCCACTTGACGCTGGCTCCAAAAGCGAGTTACTCACCATAGAAGCCCATGTTAAAATGCCCCCCTTTACTAGCTAACTAGTTTCCCTGTTTTTGACAGCTGTAAGGGGGTGAATTTTTATATAACTCATTACTTTAGGACGCTTTAAACAATAAAGCTGTGCATATTTAGGGGTGTGGTCGATTTGACTGACAGCTAGTCTCTATAGCCTTCCACTATCAAGCCAGTAGCTTCTTTCTGAGCATTTTAATTCACTCACTCACTCACTCATCTTCAGCTGCTTAGTCCATTTGATGGTCACGGGGGGGGCAACTTCACCGATCACACTGATCTTGCATAAGCTCCACCTCTTTACCCATTTGTGGACTGGCTGGGAATCACTGTCATGATGGCAACATTTAGGAATGTCCCATTAGAGCTTTAAACTTGCTCTTCAGAAACCATGTTGGCGATGTCACTGAGCGTTTGTCCATCATATATACAGTCTGTGGTTATTTGCAAAGACAGCAGGAAAAAAAAGTTTATTGTTGATTTCAAGTGTGACATATCCCCTGGAGTACAAAGTGAGTGCCTGTGCATGAACAACACTTGTGCAGGAAGCCACCAAGGCAACCAAAATAACTCTGAAGATGTTAAGTTTCAATGGCCGATTGGAGAGAATGCACCATATATGCAACAGAGTCGAAGATTTTACTTTTTCGTTGAAACTAGGTCTTTCTGTGTTCAGCTCTGCCAAGATGCTGTGACTTGTGCAGCAACAGATAAACATTGTTCAGTGTGCACAATCTCTCCAATCACAGCCACTGAAGCATATTATTCGCAACATCTTGCTCTGTGCATATTTACCACACTGTGACAAGATCTTTACATTCCTTAATGACTGATTTGACACAGTGATTGCTAAAGTGTGAGCCGCGTCCCCCTGGTCAGCCACGAAAGTACTGCAGGTGGGCACCAGCCCCCTGGAGGGCAGTGAATGTACTGCAGGTGGGCCATGAGTGTTGATCAGTTGTGAGTGACGTTTTGATTTGGCCCCAGATGATTTTCAGATTTCAAAGTGGGTCCCAGCATTCTTAAGTTTGGGAATGTCTGATTGAATGGAATGCCAAGGAATGATTACCACTTGAAGTCAACACTAAACAGATGATCTCTTGAACTGATGACAAAAATGAAACAACATATAGTGAGTGGTGAAACAGTGGAGCAGCAAAATGTCTGATTACACTTAGTTTCTCATATGTAGGGCGCATACCCCCCAAAAAAGCGCTCTCATTCAAATAATACTCACCTGATTCTCATGAAATTTAATCTAATTAAAGCAGATGAGCTCAAATTCAGTATTTGCCTTTTATTCTATTATTGTGATATGCCACAAAATTTGAAAAAAAAAGGTCAATGACCACATATATATGGATCTGAGTGCAAATAAAATACAAATACACAATCGACTCCACTGGTCAATGACCTTGACAGGACTTAACTACAAGTCCATGCACCCCCTCTGACAAGTGTGGTTTGCTTTTATCCTTCCTTCACTTTCTTCTGCCACCGTCACTCCGTGTCAGTGAGACCTGCTGTTTTTATTCACCTTATTCTCAACCTGTGAACCCGTCATGTTCTCCATCAGACCTGAAAACATCATAGTCGCCCACAGCAATCGCACACAGACACCCGCCTCTGCATTGTCATGTGCTGTTTTTAGCAGCCAGCTGCCTGGTAAAAGGATGAGGGGGAAAAAAAAACGACACAAACAGCGCCACCAACTGGGTTTTTTAACACCACTCATCGGTGGAAAGTGTTAAAGAATACACAGCTCAGCAAAATGCTTAATAATAAGGTGGCAATCCAGTAACCTGTAACTAAAACACAAGTCAGTGTTTGCAGTAACCACCCTGTGTGTCCGTAATAGCCGTGTGTCTAGACCAGAGCTTCTCAAAGCTGATCCTGGAAAGCCTGGGTCTGTCCGTACGGTTTTCATCTGTTCCTGATGCACCCATCATACTGTAATTTGAGCTACGTTTGTCTGTCTGTTTCCCTACTCCTCGAGGTCCTTTGCCCGATGTCCACCAAACTTGATATGTGGATGGTCGTCAACCCCTGAACTGTCCCTAAAATATTTATTTTGTTTTGGCAAACTTGGCACACATATGTAGGTGGGTTCTGGAATTGCCCAGGTAAAAATCAAATTTATGAAACGTCAGTTATTAGGGTCAAGATTGTTGTGGTCAAAGGTCAAAATTTACATTTTTCAGTCTGATTTGCACCAAAATTGCCATACATGTGGAGGTGGGTTCTGGAATTGCCCAGGAGAGATCAAATTGAGCAAAGTTCAATTATTAAAGTCAAGGTCATTGAGTCACTGGTCAAAATTTACGTTTTCCACTCAGATTTGTACAAAACTTGGCACACACATGGGGTGGCTTCTGGAATTGCCCAGGCGAGATCAAATTTACCAAAAACAGTTGTTTGGGAACCAGCTTTGGCACAGTTATGGAGGTGGGTTTCAGAATTTCCCAGCAAGGTCAAATTTGCCAAAAGTCAATCACTGGGGCTGTTAATGAAGGTTGACCCATAAATTACTGTTCAAGAATTAAGGAATTTCATTTTCAACCCAATTTGTACAAAATTGCAGCACATACTTAGGTACCATAGATTGCAGAAAAGTCCTAGCAAGGTCATCCAGTGGTCAAAGCCAAGGTTACTGGAGCAAAATGTCAGATTGCTGTAGCCTTTAGTGTCTTTATGCCCAAGGGTACTATAACCTCATATTTAATCATCTAAATTAGACATTTTCATCCAATGGAGAGCTAACAGACACCAACTCTTCATCAGTTCAACACCTATTTTGAGCAGACGAGTGTTCTGGAATCAGGACTGAGAAGCCCTGTTCTGAACTATACTTTATTGATTTGCTTTGGGTCAGTTCAGCAGCATCAACACCACATAAGGCTTTGGATTTGCTTACCCTCTTGAGGCATGTCTCTGTAAACACGAGGTTAAGCCATCATCCTCAACAATGAGCAATAGGATCCTGGACTGACATAAAAAATACCTGTTGTGAAAACACTCACCTTGACATTGTGTATCCTTCATAGCGGGTTCAAAACCAGCTGAGCAGGTACAGGCACCTACAGGAACCATCCACTCCCCGTCTCCATTGCAGTAAAGCTTCAGTGGCACAGATACCTCCACGGCATTGGGGACGCAAGTTCCTGGAGCAATGACCAAAGATGTTGCCTCAGCTCCAGTTGCTGTCTCCGGGAAAACTGCAAAGTTGGCAATTGTGGTGGAGCACTTCTTATAGAACACCCTGACAGAGATGAGCGACATGCAAGCACCAAGGTCCTGGAAGGCCAAGTAGAACCCAGCTTTGGATAGTGGCCCAAAACTTCTGACTTTTGTGTTTACACGTCCGGACACAAGCGTAGAGAAGCTCGCGTCTGGGGCGATAGTGTCTACTTTCACATAAGGGTTTTCCATCCAGAATGGACTGGTGGCTGTGGCTGAGTCTGAGTCGGACTCATAGTAGAAGAGGTTGAAGGTCTCTTTGCAAGACCCTGGGATATTAGGAATGCTGTTGCAGTCACGCACTGTGAATTTCATCTCCACATATACGCGCAGCACATCCTTGCGTGGGATGAAGTCACTGCGTAGCCAGTTATTCTGGTTGATTTCACGTACATTGCAGACTTGGTACGTCCGGATGGGGTTCATGGCGTCATCGTAGCCGCTCACCTCTTCCCACTGCAAAGAAGAGAACAGGTTAGATTCTCGAACAATTCCCATGCAACAGGACGAAAGTTCGCAAAGTATATAATTTTTATATGTTTTTGACTTGTTTTCTGGATTGTCTGTAATATTTCCTAACCGTTGCCGTGCTACACTTTACATCTGTGGTTATTGTTGCAAAGAGCTCGAGATGAGGATTGCAAATTCATCATAATTACAACTAACTGTCACCCCCTCTTCACCGAGCCACCCCAGCGTGTTTGCCTCATATCTGTTTGGAAGTAGCAGCCACATCGCTTCACAACCAATTACGCTTCTATTACGGAGCAATGATCACAACGTCCTCTAATAACGAGAGGGAAAAGGCGCCGGTTAACCTTCACGCTTTTTCTTTTTTCCACTCTTCCACATCCTTCAATGCTGCTACAGTGCCCAGGGGGTAAATTACGAAGGATAAAAACAGGATTAAATTTTCTAAACTTTGATTACGAGCTTCATTAAATGAACACAAGCAAACTAGACTATAAAAGCCTTGGAGTGAGACACTTTAATGCTTTTTTCAGTCTCCCAATACAATTCATCATTTCACTTAAGGATTCCTGTGTGGTTATATGTTTGTGTGAGGGCGTGTGCAATGTGATGCACCATTTCCATTTGAGACAAATACAGTTTAGTTTTGAGTAGGATTGGCATGACTAATGAAAATCATTGACTTGTAGACTAGTTGGGCACCATTAGTCATTGACTAATTGACTAATTGACGATTAGTCATCTACTAATTCTGATAATACATAAAGTTAAATGGATTGCATTTATATAGCACTTTTCCATCTGAATCAGAAGCTCAAAGCGCTTTACAATGATGCCTCGCATTCACCCATTCACATTCACACACCAATGCCAGGGTACTGCTATGCAAAGCACTCACTACACACCGGGAGCAACTTGGGGATTAAGGACGTTGCCCAAGGGCCCTTAGTGATTTTCCGGTCAGGCTGGGGTTTGAACCAAGGATCCTCTAGTCTGAAGCCCAACGCTTAACCACTAGACCATCACCTCCCTAAAGTTCAAACTTAAAGTCTAAGTCACACTATGACGGATTGAGCATGAGTAAGAGATATGATATTTTGATATCCATTCATGTCCGTTTTTGTCTTGTACAAATAATTTTCTCATTCATTAAATGTATTCCTTGTCAGCTGATGTCCGGCGAGTCTGTCGGAAAGTTTTGTGCATACTCAGAACTTTGAGCGGACATCAGACGGAGATAGCTTCCCCGGTAGTTGCGCATTTGTTTACTGTATTGTCCTGTACTTGTGTGTTAGCTTAGCAATGGACATCCGGTAGACATTAGTTTTATCTGTGCCTTATCTGTTTGTCTTGTGTTTGCGCCCAGAAGCCCTGCACTCATGGATTCGGTGGTTGTCTACTCATTCCATCAGAAACCCAAATACACTGGAGACCAACGGATTAGGCTATTTTTGTCTGATTTTTACCATTTACTATTTACTTCAATCAGTTACTAATCAGTTTACTCAACTGTCACTGTATGACTCCAACTTCTGGCAATGCTGAATGCTGGTGAGTGCTGGACTGTGTTGGTTCCTGCTTGATCTCTGCCCTGTGTGCAACAATACTTAAAAAGCCTGAGAAACTGAAGTTTTTAAAGGCTGACTCACTTAAAATGAAATTAAGCGTCTCTGGTTGCACTCTTGAGACAGATGTGTCTCTGAACATTTGACAGTTTCGAAATTCTGGCAAAAAGACACCATTTTGTTCTCTGGGAGCACAGTGGATTGCGTTTGAGCGTCTTAATTAAAGCCATGATATGGATGTGGAAGAGACAAGGCTATTCATCCAAGACCCCCGAGGCCGAGAGAGAGCAGGAGAGAACGGGTGTAGCTAAGCCATGACATTAAAATGGTCCGATGAGAGGAAGGAAGCGACCTGTGGGAATCGATAATCACCAGGCAGGTCAATGGGACGGATAAAAGCATGAAGTGTCAATGAGTATTTAGTTTAGAGTAATAAATCAGTAACTGCACAAGAGGTATAGCGGCGAGTGTTTGTCTACATTTGGGTGTGTGAGTGTTTCCTTAAAGCATCTGCCTGAGCTTGTGTATGCCTGTTTCTGTAGTGTCTGCTTACCAAGCCTGGGTGAATTAAATGGGTCATGTGAAAGAAAAAGGGTCAAATTTCTTGGCATCAACTGTAAGCGAAATGAATTGTCATGCAAGATTTGCAGTCAATGCTGTTTTGCCTTTGTCCTTTCTAATCGATTGTTCCAATTTTACTTTAAGATGTGCTAAAGCCCCAATCAAAGAGGCACAGCACTGCAGAAAGACTTCTAAATTGTGGAATCAGGCAAAGCTTTAGGTATAAGCTGGCAGGCTCACTTAGCATGTTGTGTACACGTAAAGGAGACACAATAACAATAGTGATTATCTTTACATGCTAGCTAACTAGCTATCTCCGAAGATGTACGGATCCAGAAAACCCTGAGGTTTCATTCCGGGCCTGACGACAGCACTGGAATTCCCCTATCATCATCCATCTGTTTTGGAGGACTAATGATACAGTATATAGCCAAAAACAAGGGCGATGGTGTGACATGGGAAATCCAGACTACACAGATGCACAGAAGAGAGACAGAAGTGCACAATACAGACAGGCAAGAGACAGACAGATAATGACAATAACCAACCCAGATAACATCACAGACAGAAAACATGTACCAACAAAAGAAGCCAGCATACAGTCTGTGAAGACACTGGACCCTATCTACCACCCCAGTGCAAAGGAGCGCACAACATTACGCAACCGTCATTCCTGGTTCCACCCGACAGAGTTATGAATTCCATGTCTGTCGCCATGTTCTTTAAATACCCAAAATACTTGCTTTCATTTGTTCGCCCAGGGGTGTATTTGCCTAAAAATGAGGTGTGGTCAGGCAGACTGCAGGTGGAATGCAATCATGACGGCGCCAAAAGGTCTATGCTCTACGTTTTACCCTAACATCTGTTCTGAAGTCCAGCACTGCTATAAATCAGCGCAATAGTCAAAAAGTCTCACATGGTCGGTCCACAACGCAAGAACACAGACATGTGAGTAATCCTAGGGTAACAAAATTACAATCAGAGCAAATTTTGAATGGTAAGATAAAATATGGCCAGATTTTGCTGTTACTGTAATTCCGTTACTGTAGAATTGCCCATACATTGCTCATCATATGACCATGAAACTGAATTAGAAACAAAATTAAAGCTGAAATAAAAGTAACATCTAATCAAGTCAGGTCTGGCAGCATAGGCCGGTGTCGCATGTCGCCGCATCCACGACACAACAGAATCACATTGGGTCATGAATGGCAACCATTCAGGCAGACAGCTGTACCATCTCCACATGTTGAAACTAACCATCCATCTTTCACAGCAATGTGAAAAGTGGGCATTCCAGTGGTCCTCAACACTGAGGCACCTGCGTGCTGGATCATTCCCGAACAAACATGCCACATGACCAAAATGTCGCAGTTGGTGCTTCTTCACAATGCAAGTCATCCTCCTCATCTGAGTCTCTCTGAGTAACCACTCATTTGACATAAAGTCATTCCATTTGTACCCAAAGATCATCCAAGGAGACCTGGTACCAGAGACATCTAGTCATCACCTCAGGTCACTGGTTAGCATCCAAGTCTCATAACCAAACAGTAAGACAGGAAGCACTGGGACCTATGTTCTCCTGCAAAGGTATCGTATCGCCAAACATTTGGGTGCAGGGTAGGAACTAGTAATTTACCTGCACTGGGCTGTATACTGTTTTGAACTGGGTAGAAAATAAGACCCTATGTCTTCATGACTTGCATATTCAAAAATGTTCTGTCTGAGATTTTACTGGACAAAATCCCTGGTACAGAGTGTGCAGACTATTTGTACACCAGGTCAAGCTATAACATTTATTCATAATTTTTTCTCTCTTTTAGAGTATGTGCTACCACTCTCTATATGGAAATTTCTCTGGATTTTACTTAATATCCATCTCACTGCTCCACAGTCCCCCACTGCTCTCTCAGTGTGCTGCATTATTTCTCCTCTCAGCCGCTGTACGGGCCCCTCATAAACACTCATCACCCACAACAAAAACAAGCTGTTATGTCTCGTTGCAAAACTGTGAAAGCAGACAAATAAACACAACTCCAATGCATTGTGCATAAAAACACAAGCAAGCACATGGAGCAGATAGATTTGTTTTTGCATGTGAAGAATAAATGGGAGAATCCACCAAAGGAGGCGAACACAACTCGGGGCCAGGCATTCTGTGGTGCACTCGGGCATGAGACGGAAGAATTAAAATGCAGGAGAGGAATCACTGACAAATGTTGTGTTGATGTTTTGTAAGTCAGGAGTCCAGGAGGCTCCCCAATGCACAGTATCTATATCGCTTAAAAAGGAACATCTGTTGTGGTTTTGGTTAGAAAATACATTGAAGAGGTGCTGTGTAGCTCCTGTGCTATTGGGCAAGGCATCACTATGGACTGGAGCTCAAGAAAGAAAAGACAGAGGAAGGAAGAGGCAAAAGGAGACTGACGGATGAGAAGACACAAAGGTTGGTGGGCGTGCTGTCCGACTGATTGTTGTGGTGATGGCTTGTCTGTCTGGCTTCATTAGTGCTTAGTTATTTGGAAATAAAGAGGGTGGGTGACTCAGAACAGCTGGGGTTGTGTTGGGGTAAAAACTAAATCCTTCTCCATCCCTCAAAACACAAGAGCCAAAGTCAGAGGGCCACACAAAGGCGAAGGGAGGAGTGCTGCCGGTCTTTGAAGTATAGCCAAGGAGGGTTCAAGAGTCGTTTTGCGCCTCTTTAGCCATTTGTAGAGAGCACATGGGAAACCAAACTGAGGCTGTCACTGACACTTTGTCTATGGTAGATTTGGATTCCTGGGTGTGCAAAGGGTCAAGGCTAAGAAATATTTTAATGTTTTGAAGTTAACTCATGAGGAAACCAATATTTTTCACATTGTAAGTGCGCTGACAGACAGGGAAGGGACCATCTGTGACTGGGCGAGTCACTGAAATTGGATTGCGGTGTATCTTATTCTACTAGTTAAGTAGCATATCCAGTTGAATGCTAAAATGCTCTTTGAAGTTGTACGGGAATAGGTGCTGCCAATGAGAGAGCTATCTCCTGACCAGTACAGGTTGTATTGGTTGGGCGAATAGAGGTGGGTGAAATTATTATGTATCAAGGACTTTTTGAGCTCCTGCATCAGTGGTAGTATTTTTTGTGGTCAAGAGTCAAAAAGGGTGGAGCATGCTGGCCAAAAAAAAGGCAGCAACTGGTCAGAACTATGACCTGTTTTACTCGCCACAGCACCCAGAATAGTGTCAGCCCCCCAGCCCCCCCAAAATCTCTATGTACATCCAGAGTTGCACCTTATACAAAACCTGTGCCAAATCAACAGATTTGTGTAGGATCTGCTGTGAGGACCTCAAGCAAAATCAGGACCAGATAAAAAGCTCCACTCAAATGGTAGTAGTGAGACCAGTGCTGCTTTGATCTTGTATTCTTTGTAATCTGTGGTTTAAATATGCATTATAGTCTTATTGTTGCATTTTAATGACTTTAAGTTACTTAAACTTCTATGTTAAATTATTGTTTCAATGCCTTGCTATTGTAGAACAGCTAGCTCAGTAGGTAGGGGTTGGGCTATCAAAATATAGACCTAGGTTTGATTTCCATTCACGCTACCTCTCTGTGTCCTTGGACAAAACACTTCATCTCCATTGTCTCAGTCCACCCAACTGTAAATGGATACCAGTCTTGGCTGGGGATGTAACCTGCGTCAGATGGGTGTCTCATCCAGGGGAAATGAGTTTCACACTATCTTTGCTTCATGCTAGAGAATCCGGAGATGAGCAAGGGCACCGACGGCCCTCAGGGCCTTTCGTTCTTTTTTAATTAGTATTGTTCAGGGGTTGTACAATACCAAGGATCTGGTTCTAGCAATAGAAAAGTGTCTATCTATCTATCTATCTATCTATCTATCTATCTATCTATCTATCTATCTATCTATCTATCTATACAGAGGGCCATATACTCACCCCGGTCTCTGGGTGCGCAGTCCAGGCTAATTCTGTCGTGGCCCACTTTGTGTCCATAAGCGTCTCTGTAAAACCAAAGAAGAAAAAACAACCAGGTCAGTCAAACAGGAACAGAAGAGAACTTCAAATGGTTTTTACAATGAGGTCATAAATCTTGTAAAATCATTTGCTGAAGAGATACAGACTTGCCGCTTTGAGCAAAATATGCCGCACTCAGGTACCCAGGCAAAGGCCTACAAATAACTCACACAGTGCATGCAACAATAGATTCAATTGGACACACACGGTGGGGGGGTTGCGTGACAGGAAGAGTAACGTGGGTAAGCGAGGCAGATTTCTAGGTGGGTGATCTGTGAAGCATTGCTTGACATTTTATTGCAGTTGCTTGTCGAGCTAATTAGTCGCTGTCTTTATAGTACGTGGAAAGGATACTACGGCTTGTCTGGCTGAGAACACATTCTGCTTCCCACAAGGCACTGCTGCACACATACAGTGCACAACAGGTTGTAAAACTACAGAAGATATACAACCCGACAGAAGGCTGGAATAGAGAGCAGGGTAATAAAGTTAGGTGACACAAAAGAAGAGCTCTTGACCATAGCAGAGGTCAATAAACTTCAATTGGTTTCACTTTCTGCACTTCAAGTGTCGCTTGCTCGACTTGTCTCCTGCGCATGCAAGGATGTAGAATCCACGTGCACAATGTGAACAACTCCACAAAATGGTCGATGGGGAGGTTTGCAGCATTCTCTTCCCTGCTTTCGACTCTCCTGTTTCTACTGGCAAAGACGCTCTTTGTGACAGCGGGGAAAGACGACCATAAATGTTGAGTCTTTCACTACCTGGCGCTCAAAGCGCGGTGTGCAGCCACAGTTATTATCTCAACTGCTGTGCTGTTCTACAAGACAGTAAAAGATGATGAAATGGCACTAGCCAAAAGAGAGCTTGCCGTATCAGTGGTCATAGACGGAAAATGTTTAATTTAAGCTCCCACTTTCTTTGCATTTCATTGTATTCGGTTGTAGCGGGTGAACATTTTGTGTTTCAAGGACTCTCACCTGGGATTCCTACCACCCTCTCTGTTTTTTTCCCCCTTGTTGAGTGTTTTCCTTGCATAGTATGCTGACAGGAAACAAGGCATGAGCAAAATAAAAGCGTTCAACCTCCGGATTTCACCATCTCTTCTGCAAAGATCTCCCACCGCCACCGTCACCGCCGCATTCAAAACCAAACAATGTTGCACTCAAAGACCTCATTTTTTGGGGGGGGATTCATGTCTAACCCTGTGGTGAGCGTGTTCGTACAGCTGGGTATTCCGCCACCACATGTCTTGAGTGACAGTATCTCTGGCGTCTGTATGCGCCTATTTACAGCGGTGAGAAAACTGTAACTTTCAACAGAACATCAGCAAAAAATAAAACAATGAGATTTCAAATGGAGCATCGACTTGTTGGCTTCAGGCGAAATGGTCGGGAAGCATCATTGTGAGCCAGTTTGTGCAGTGAAAACTGACTCTCTGGGAGTAGTTCGGTTCTCCATATGCCTGCAATAGCAGAAAGTCAATCCTGACTCGAAAGCTTTGCCACATACCTTCTACCCCCCCCCCCCCCCCCACCCCCACACCCCTTCCAACTTAACGGCCACTCTGCCTGGGCTCGATTGTTTGCGCGTGCGATTT
>CABFOU010106961.1:2919-19345 GCA_900660325.1 Opsanus beta
TGTTATGTTATATATAAAATTTTTTTTTTTTCAAATTGTGTTTTTTTTTTTTTTTTTTTTTTTTTTTTTTGGTAGCTGAGAACAACATTACTTTGAAATGAGTGAGCTGGGGCCTTTTCTCCATACGTTGTTTAAAAGATCCCGTATCATCTGGGTGATCCAGGATTCACTGATAGTGGGCACACCAACATATTTATTCTGGTTCTTCAAACCCAAATAAGGATTTGGTTAGACAAAATAGGACAATCTGAGATGATTGCGCACAACCATTGTCATTGAAACCATGTAGTACAGCAGAAAAATCTAATTGGAGGACAACATAAAAGACGTATTTTCTTTTATATGTCGTCACTGGAAGAGCTGCTAAAATGCCTTTCACAGTATGATGTTGCCTGGCAGCATTTTACAGTGACAATAAAGATCTGTTAAGATGATCAGTGTAAATTCAAATTCCAATATCAGAAAATGATGAAAAGTGACAAATGTGTTTATTTCAGTTTACTGTCACAGCCTTCGTGTGCTCTCTGCATTAATGAGCACATCATTTAATATTATATTTATATATTGGTTTTTTTTGTTTTGTTTTGTTTTTTACGATGCCACTTGCAAAAAGTTTGAGTGGGCATGAGAGCAAGAGCATGAGTTTTGTAATATGGGATGATAATAAATCACGTGTAAATTATTCCCTCTCAACTCAAGCAGTACCTCTATAACAAGTCGAGGTATGTTAAAGAACCTTGATGATTGCACAATATTTTCTCCACTTGGAATGCTCTTTTCACTGTGACAATTGAAAATGGTACAGCTATGGTTAGGCAGATTTCTTGGAACTACACCTTTTACATCCATCATCTCATGCTGTGAAATAAAACTACTCCCAAGTAGGCTTGCCCTTATAAAAACATTGCTGTGACAACCAAGAATAACCAGAGAATCAGGTTATGCCAGATCATCAACAGTTTAATCCATCTGACATGTTAATCCACGTTTGGAGAATAGGCCCTTGATCTTCACAAAAACTTGATGAGAATGTTAACTCTAATCTGGGATGAACATTACATTACATAAGTTATGTTATATTTTAGTATAGATCCACCAAAATGGGGGTAGAGGGGTAATTTTAAAGCGTGTATGCGTGGGCTGGTGCATGGGGGGGTTTGCATGCTTCTCTGTAATGGTTAGTGCAGTTTTGTACAGTCCCCTCTGAAAGTATTGGTGCAACAAGGCCAATTCATTTGTTGTTGCTGTACACTAAAAAAATTTGTTTTTGAGATCCAGAGATGATTATGGGATTACTGTTTAAAATGTCAGCTTTTATTTCCTGGAATTTACATGTAGGTGTTTTAAATGACATGGGTCAGCAGTGGGTCACCCCTTTGAGTCTGGTCTGCTTGAGGTTTCTTCCTCAGTACCATCAGAGGGAGTTTTTCCTTACCACGGTCGTCTGTGTGCTTGCTCTAGGGGTTGGTAAGGTTCGACCTTACTTATGTGAGGCAGCTGTGTTGTGATTTGGCGCTATATAAACTAAATAAATTGAATTGGAGTTTGTCAGTGAGTGAGAGAGCCCTCAAAATTTGATTCAGTAACTCCGTTAAAAACGACTGCGTATTCAGCTGTTGAATTTTGAAATTCGAATAGATACAGGCGAGCCACCAGTGAACCTTCTGTTTCAGGCTGTGGTGGTATCTTTTAACATGCAAAATGGTTATAACGCAAAATAAAGACAGGGCTACATAGACAGCAAGGTGGTTAAATACTGGTATCTAGTAGCGGACATGTAGCACTAATGTCAGGGCCGTGGTGGCCAATAGATGCTGCTGCTTGGCGTTAAGCCAGCGGCTGCTGTGTCTCTGACACCACCAAATTTTAGGTTTACTCTTTTGCACTGATTTTATAGGCTACGACAGCAGTCTGTTTCAGTTGTTTTAAGGAGTTTCTTACTACAGTCTTGCTTCAGGAGGTGAAATACTGCTCATTTGGGTTAAGGTCTAGACTTAGCCAGCTTAGATACTTTTACTCTTCCCCTGCTGAAGTCCTGTGTTGAGTTGGCAGAATGTTTTCATGTTCTTGCTGCATGTTGAAGTTCTTCTTGATTAATGTGGAAGCAGTTCTCTGTAAATTAGGAGACAAAATGTTCCTGTTGACTTGTGAATTTCTTCTGCTACTATCAGGCATCACATAATTAGTAATAATCAGTGAGCGTGTTCCAGAAGCAGCCATACAAGTCCAGTAAATGACTCTACCTCTGATTCATAGATGAGTTGATGTTTTGAACCATGTCTTTTCTTCACCTAGACTTTCACCTTTCATCATTTTGCTAGAGGTTAATCTACAGTGTCTTCAGCCCTCTAACCTTTGTTTCAGAGGTGTTGAATCTAATCTTTAGTTTTTTGCAAATTCCAATTTAGTTTTCCAGTTCTTACTGCTGATTTATGGGGTGCCTGTTGTACTATGGTCTCCATGTTTGTGCTCATCTTCAGATGGCTCGCAAGGTTATCATTGATGCCAGTCTGTTCTTCATTGTTTTAAAAATCAATCAAGACAGGACATGCGGGTCACAGCAAACACCTGTTGGTCACTTGTTCCAATGTTTTTGCTTCATAGTGGCAGTATTGCTCACCCAAAATTTTAGTGATACAATACAAAAGTTGCTATGTTCCATGTTGTTTAACATAACTACATGTAAATGCAGGAAAAAACTTTTATTATATTTTAAGTTGTCTGCTCATGTTCATCTTTAGACCTCAATCCCAAATTGTCATATGTGTACAGCAAACAAACAAATTAATTGGCCTTGTCATGTCAGTTGTTTTGGAGGAGACTGTTTAAAAAAAAAAAAAAAGTATCTTTACCTGAATTCATCCTTGTTTATAATTGTCCTTTTTTCAGAACCAGAGCTGATTCCCAAACAGAGTGAGAAGGCCTTGGATGAAGTGGATTGTTACAGTGATGACAAGAAAATGTTAGATGACAACAACGAAATTAAAAAACTTGGAAATCTCACTGAAGAAATTCTACTACCCTCTGTACAAGATAAAGGCCAGGATGTTGACATGTCGCAGCTTTGCAGAGCTTTTGCACAAGACCTCAGTCAAATGTTAGACACTGGAAAACTGAGTAATGCTACAGAGCATGGACCTCGAAGTGGCTTCTCTCCATTTGCTTGTCTTTCTGCTTTGAAACAAGCAAAGCAAAATTCAAGCCAAATGCTTGCAAACTTTGGCAGTGGTTGTAATACAGTCAGTAAGGGAACATCTATTTCTCCTGCTAAACCAAGTAACCCTATCATTCAAAGCTCAAAAAGTGACAGTGGATTTCAGTCTGCTGCATTAGATAGCGGTCACATGCCTGCATCATCAGCACTTTACCCCAGCTCAGAGAGTCACCAGTCAGCAGACTTTAAAATAGACACCCACAGGACTACTCCCTTTAAGGTTGTAATTACAGAAAAGGACAATGCTCAATTAGGTGATAGTTTCCAAGGAACTGAAACAAAGGCCAATTTTCCCACTTTAGACCAGGAAAAGGAGATGCTGAGCCTTAGAATAAAGAGTGGGGTCAATGCAGACAGCATATCATTACAGCTGAACGGCACTGGAGAAGGGCACCCCAGCACTGTAAAATGTTTCCCACCCAGTGATCAAATTTGTGACCGTGTGCTGCAGAAAACTCCACATTCCTTTCCTTCTGTGAAGGCTTCAGGATTCAGAATGGATTCAAATATAAATACAAAGGTTTCCTTGGCGAACCTGAAGAGAGCCAGGCATCTTTTTGAAGAGAATGAAGGTGAAAACCTTTCTGAAGACCAAGTCACCAAATGTATGCATGAAACCAAAGCCAAAATTAGCACTGTTCTTGGATCAGGGAAAAATAAAAACTCAAATCGTCCAACATGTTCAGCTAAAAAACCTGAAGACTACTTAACAGCTTCACAAAAAGCTGATGTGACAGAGCTGTGCAGTCTGTTGGAAGAAGCAGATACTCAGTTTGAATTTACACAGTTCAAAGCTACCAAACCAAACCAATGTTGCGAAGGTAATGCCACATCTCCTCAAGAAGCTGACAAAGAACTTGACCCTGATTTTCTTTTAGGGATAGATTTTGATGACAGCTTTGAAATAAATGCTGAAAAGCACTTTGAAAAAGCAATCCCACCTGACAAAATGGCCTCTATTTCTCATCATGAATGCAACAATGAACCACTTATCACTTTAAATAAAGCCAGAAGTCCTTCAGAGTCAAATGCAGTGAAAAATGAAAATTCCTCTACTGAAGATGTACATCCATCTTCTAAGCATAGTCCTGAATGCAGTAGCAGGACTGCATTAAAGGAACCCATAAATCTGGACAGAGCTGGATATACTGCAACAAACAAGCCTGAGAATAAAAATCCCTCAGTGTTTGGTTTGGGATTTAAAACTGCAGGAGGAAATGACTTGAGAGTTTCAAAAATGGGTCTGAGCAAAGCAATGGCTTTGTTTGCTGATTTAGAGAATCCCATGACAGTCCCAGAAACTGGTGACAGCAATGATGTGACCAAATATGCGCAAGATCAAAAATCACCAGATCAACAAAGTCTTGAAACTGTTGCTCATAATGAGCTTCAGCAAAGTGTGGATAAAAACACTGGCAAAATTTTGTGTAGTAAAAAAGATGACTGTAATTTCAACGGGAGTAGCCTGGAGAGAGGTCCAGTCTGTTTTTCCAACCTGACAGACAAACATTCCCCAGGTTGTACAAATGATGAACGTGCAATGGACCTTTTGGAAACCAGTAAAATGCTTTCAAATGCCTCTCAAATGGGCTTCCAGACAGCAAGTGGGAAAGGGATTTCTGTTTCTGCTAAAGCGATGCAAGAGGCAAATACTTTCTTCAAAGACTCTGACCTTAAGTACAGCGGAGCTGGCATGTCAGTAATGCCAAGAGTCGGTGATAAGAAAAATCTCCTGACATATGCAAATGTTCAGCATGAGAAAGTGAACAATTCTGAGGAATCTCTCCAGGGATCCATTGTGCGTGAACATGTAGATATTGGATCAGGTACTGCTCATGAAAAAATGCAACATCAAGATGATGCTGAAGTACCCAGTGTTGCATATAAGCATACAATGGCTTTGACAAACGCATCCTTCCACATAAATCAGTCTTCAACACCAAAGCCACTTTCTTCATCTCTGTGTACATCAAATATTGGTGAAAAGAGCAGTTGTGGATTCAGCACAGCAAGTGGGAAGAAAGTGTATGTGTCCGCTAATGCAATGACAAAAGCAAAGTCTCTTTTGAATGAGAGTAATATGACTGAGGCCAGTGACAGCCACCTGAAAGAAGTAGATGACACTTCGAGAGCAAGTCATCCAACTAGCTTGATTCAGGCTTCACCACAGCAAAATGCTGGTTTTCAAACAGCAAGTGGCAAAGGCGTTTCAATTTCATCTGCAGCTCTTAAGAAAGCAAAATCTTTGTTGAGTGAATGTGATGTTGAGGATAAAGACGAAGAAACCCAACATTCCAATGTTCTGTATCCCCCACCAAGGAAAAGCGGATTTTTTACAGCCATTGGCAACCCTGTGACATGTTCTGCTAAAGCCATCCAGAAGGCAAAAGCTGTCTTCAGTGACATTACAGTGATTCCAGATATTTCAGACACAAAGACGAATGCTGAATGTAAAGAGGGACAAAAAGGTGCACCGAAAATACATTGTTCTTTCACAACTGCAGGAGGCACCAAAGTTGAGGTGTCACAGAAAAGCCTACTGAAAGCAAAGCACCTTTTGAAAGAACTTGCAGATGGAGAAAGTCCTGATTCTACATGTATCTCAAGCCTATACTCCACATCCTCTTTTGGCACCTATAAGTCTGATCTATCAAAAATAGATATTTTGAAAAGCACTTCAGATTCTAATTTCAGTAAAGCCAATCAGCATGATCTTCCTGGAGTGGGTGTTGCTCCTCAGGCAGTTGTCTCATGTAGCGAGAGACGAGGTTCAAGTGAAATTGTTGGAAGTTCCAGTCAGTGTAATTTCGAAATGGTGAATGACAGATCTGATCCTGATTTGGAGAACATATCGAAAGATTCATTAAAGTTCAAGGACTGTACAGTTACCACCTCGGGGATAAAATGTTCAATGTTTGGCTGTGAAATCAATCAATGCTCGACTGGCGCACACAATGTGCCGAATACCGAGGAGTCTGCCATTCTAAACCTTCAGTCACGTAACCTCAGAGATTGCATGGATACACAGCAGGAAGCTCTGGATTGCACCAAAGCATTTTTAGAAGATGATGTTCAGATTGGTAAAAGTCTCTCCATGATTTTAGAAAATGTGCCATTGCAAGATAAAACAAAGGCCAGCAAGAGCTCTGGCGAGGCACAAAAGGGAGCAGGAAAACGATCGGTGGAGGATGCAGCTATGAGCAGTAAGTGCAGTGTTTTTACTCTAATATTAGTAAGGCTGACCAGTGTTTCTATTTTCTATGCATGTATCACAATTATGATAATAAAAAAGTACTTGTTGAAAGTTTAAAATGTTGTAGGTCAGCCTCCCCTGAAAAGAAGATTGCTGGAAGATTTTGGCAGAGCAGTTGATTGTCCAGTAGGGCCTACTGTCGTCCCTGAAAGAATGTATCCAGATGGTAAATCACTAACATCACCTGAGGACAGTGTAATTCCTCTCAAAATTTAAATAACTTATGTTTTTCTTTATTAAGGTATGATGAAAGACAGGAGTGTGTTTCAATATAGCAGCTTACTTCAGCCAAACATGGCAAGACCACCCGCGTAAGCAAACTGAAATGTTGACCATGATGTGGCCATTTTTTAAGCAGCTAGGACAAATTATTATTGTATCTTGTCTTCACAGGGATGTAAAAAACTCAATAGATGGCCAGTGGCAGATGAGAACACCACACTTCACCCCAGGAGGAGGTAGATCGTTACATTCCAAGATGACAGTTTTTGTTCCCCCATTTCCAAGAAATACAAAGAGAGAAGCACACAAAAGTGCTGTGCACAGGGACAGCACAACTACTACATTTGTTCCTCCATTTAAAAAAGTGAGAACTATTCTCCATGAAAGATATTCATCAAAGCCAGAAGAGCCTGCTCAAGCAAACACTTTTGTTCCACTAACCTCAAAAACACTAAGTAGGACAGAGGTCACTGGTACAATGAGCACAGAAGACAGTCGGACATCATCCTTGGTTGAAAGTGGAAGTGATAAACATCTGAATAGTCAGAACCTTCTTGTGGACTGTGAAGTAGAAGCTCTGACTACAGGGACAACAGAAGTGGAGGACAAACCTGAAGGTAACTTTTTATAAATGATGTCAACATAACATCCTACAAATATACCATATAACAATAAATGAAATGATGTATTGGTGGTCTTGTTCCAGATTTGGTACAGAACCTTCAGAACATAAACCTGGCAAGAGATATGCAAGAAATGAGAATAAGAAAAAAGAAGCGGCAGACCATTCGACCTGTACCGGGGAGTGTTTTTCTAACTAAAATGTCAGGAGTGTCCAGAATTTCATTGAAATTTGCAGTGAATGGACAAAATCCCACCAGATACACTCCAAAAGAGGTAAAGTCTGGCTATAGAGGAAACTTTCAAAGATGGATATTTTTTTTTATTTATTATTAAGTACATTGGTGTGTTTGTTGATGTGCGCATATTCTTGTGAACTCAATAATGGCAGACTGCTTTTATTTGAGTGCCTAGTGGTCAATAGAGTCAAGATAGCTGTATTGTCATTTCAACTGTGTACAAGTACACCCTAAGATGAAATTGTGTTTCTCCAGGGCCAAGGTTCTGCCTAATGCGTAAAAGGGGGTATTTAAGGTGCATCTGGCAGATAGATTAAGGTTAAGGTGCAGCTGCGACAGCAGCAATGTGAGCAGCTGACTAAGCAAAGCATCAGGTTTTTTTTTTTTCTTCTTTTTCTTTTGTAATGGCAGAATTTTGTTTTACAGTCATGCAATTTGTGAGAATGGAAACAAGGTAAACCTGAGATATGTGAAGAATATTTTTTTTAAATGTTTTAAAGTGCACATGGTTTACACGCCATTATTGCACAAAGTACGGTCACTCTGCATCCAGCAGTCTGATAACTTGGGGGAAGAAGCTATTGCACAGTTTAGTTGTGCAGGCTTGAATGCTTCAGTACCTCATACCAGATGGTAGTGGGGAGAAGAGTGAGTGTGAGGAGTGTGTGGGGTCATTTACAATGTTCCAGGCTCTCCTGATGCAGCCTGAGTGGTAAACATCCAAGGTAATTGCAAGAGAGGACCTTGTGACCTTTTCAGCCATCCTTGCTACCCTCTGGAGGGTCCCATGGTCCATGACATTGCAGTTCCTGAACCAGCTGCTTAGGATGCTCTTCATGGCCCCTATGTAGAAGGTAGTGAGGATGGAGAGGTGAGAGATTGACCTTTTTTAGCCTGTGTAGGAAGTATAGGTGCTGCTGGGCTTTCTTGATGGTGGAGCAGATGTTAAGGGATCAGATGGTATCCTCTGCTAGAGGAGCACCAAGTAATTTGGTGCTCTTCATAATCTCTGCAGAGGAGATGTCTATGTTCAGGGGCTGGTGGACGTTTCTGATATTTCCGAAGTTGACCACCATCTCCTTTGTTTTATTCACACCAGAGGTGGACACTCCGGCTTCAGAAAGTAAAAGTCCAGCCACATATTTGTTCCATCTTCCTAATAAACCAGCTGATTGTAATTAGTTCAGCTCTTCAGGCCGGTGGATGAGCTAATTACTGAGATCACCTGTTTTAGGTGCACAGGTAGAAGCAATACATGGTAGGGCTTTTACTTTCTGAAGCCGGAGTTGTCCACCTCTGGTCCACATTCAGGAGCAGGTTGTTAGCTCATCCCATACACCTGTCAGTCAGTCGTCCCACCTCCTCTCTATATCCTGACTCACTTGTCACTGATGAGTCTGACTACTGTCATGACGTATCATCTACGAATTTGAAGATGCTGTTTGTACTGTGGGATGCAGTACAATCATGAGTTAGCAGGGTGAACCTCATGGGACTGAACACACAGCCCTGAGGGGCTCCAGTGCAGTGTGATAGGTGCTGGACATGTGATTTCCAATCTGGACTGACTGGTCACCCAGTCAGGAAGTCTAGGATTCAGTTGCAGAGGTACGTGTTCAGGCCATACAGGCTTAGCTTTCCTATCAGTTGCTGGGGCATTACTGTATTGAACACCAAGCTGAAGTCTATGAACAGCATGTGGACATAGGTGTTCTTTATGTCCACAGAGTTGAGGGCCAGATGTAGGGTAGTAAAGATGGCATCATCTGTTGAGCAGTTGGGGTGATACGCGTACTCCAAAGGGTCCAGTGAAGGGAGCAGCAAGGCTTAGATGTGCCTTCTGACAAGCCTCTCAAAGAACTTTATGATGGGTATGGGTTGGTATAACACATTATGGTTGAGCTGTGTTCTGTACGGACCGCCCCCCACGGTTCGGAACGCATGTGAGGCGCGGATTAATTTCAGAGTTTACATAAGTGTGATTTCGTGTCATGGTGACTTGTTTTTAATGTGATAACTGCGTTAATTTTGATTCAGTTACGGTATAATCTCAGTCTGAGAGGAAGAATTGCAGTTGCTCTGTACTCACACAGCCTTTTTAAAACAAACAAAAAACAAAAGCTGCCTTGCGGAGAGACTGTAGCTTCAACTTTGTGCTCAAAGTTGCCAAGATTCAAGCTTCGTTCTGCTCGTGCAGAAGAGAGAGAGAAGAGCCATTGCAACAGCCACAAACAAAAGGCCATGGAAACCCTTTTTGCCAAGATTCAAGCTTCAAGTTGGGACCCTGAGCTATTGGTAATACTTAGTGAGAGAATACTTACACTAAATAACACACTTGCGGTGTTGAATTAATTATGTTTGGTGTGTCAGTTTTAGTACAGTACTAGAAGACTGATTGTTGTAGGATCCCAAGATGCTTGTTCCCCTCTTGAGGCACCTGACACTCTCATGCTGAAGGTATTTTAAGGGTTTTGAAGCAAATGGGCTACAAGTTTGGTCAGTAACTTGGTGCCTACTCCACTCATGATCACTCAGCATATGTCACAATGCTTTTAACCACTGTTGCTGCAGTGATGAATGTATTTATCCAGAAAGGGTTATAAATAAAATTATTATTATTGTTACCTTCTCATCAGACAATATAGAAATCCTCATCTCTTGTTTTAAAAAAAAAAAAAAAACGTTATAAACTCACATCAGTTTGGCTTATTTTGTGCTTTCCATGATTTTGATAAAGGCTATTATTCACTGATACTGTTCATATTACAATTTAATGCAACAATTAATTATTTTATTTTGTTTAAATATTACTTACAACATTGGAGACCTTGTTTTCCTTCAGGACCACAGACAAAAGTTCCTTATTTTAATTACTGAAGTTATTTTTAGAAAGAAAAACAAAGTAGCATTTGTCTTTTTTGCTGATTTGAAAAATAATTCGATCCGTGGCTTAAAAAAACGTATCTGATCCGACCCGTGTCTGTTGTGTTCTGTGACACCCCTACTATGAGTGCTATGGGACGAGGCAGGATACAGTCAACCTCTTCAGTGCCGAGGTGATGAACGTGGTCTTAAGACATGTTGGTATGATGGCGCTGCCCAAATTGATCAGCCGATTAGATTTTGTGGGAGGTCTGTGTATAAATTTGCATCTCAATGACAGTGAAGAGAGTTTTGCTTCTGAACACAAACTCATTAACAACACGACAAGACTTAATCTGCTGACAGGTTTGACATAGTAAGATATATTAGCCACACAGGTATAGTATCCTACAGGGATGTACTAACTACAAGTTAAGTGTTGGCAAGACACTAGACAACTAAAGTGTTTATTTTTGTTGTATTTGTTTACATTTAGTTGCATTGTTACGGAGTGCCTCAGCATGTGACTGAGATCACCGGCGAGACTGCAGAGTCATATCGCTTCAGTTTACAGCATTTTTTTGGACCAGAGGCATTTATAGCTGAAGGCGGTGTTCAGCTTGCTGATGGAGGTTGCCTGATCCCCAGCAGTGATGGGACTGCAGGGAAAGAAGAGTTCTATAGGTAATACTAACTGAGAGAATACTTACACTAAATCACACACTTGTGGTGTTGAATTAATTATGTTTTGTGTGTCAAATTTCATATAGTAGCAGAAGACTGATCGTTGTGGTTGTTTTCTTCTCTGTCGACAGGGCATTGTGTGACACACCAGGGGTAGATCCAAAGCTGATCAGTGAAGAGTGGATGAACAATCACTACCGGTGGATAGTGTGGAAACGGGCCTCCATGGAAAGATCCTTTCCAGAAATAATGGGTAGCCTCTGTCTCACCCCAGAACAAGTTCTCTTACAACTGAAGTACAGGTTGGGTATTTATTTATTGCCTGCGGTATGTTGTTTTTGTTTTGTTTTTTTCTTTTTTTTTCTTTTTTTTTGTACTTGTAACCGCTCATTTATCATCTTGAATAGAAGTTGTACCTACAGTAAAACCAACCTTTTGCTAATTTCATGCAGAACAGTAGAAGAATACTTGATATTTAAATGAATTAATCTTTTTACGAGATAGTTTTCGTGGTATTTTTATTTTTTTATTTTAACTGAAATGCTTGTACTGTAAAAGATATTTGGCACTTATTTCAGATATGATGTGGAGGTGGACCACAGCCGCAGATCAGCTCTGCGAAAGATCATGGAAAGGGACGACACAGCGGCAAAAACCCTGGTTCTCTGTGTTTGTGGGGTCGTCTCCCGGGGTCATTCACCAGCAACTCAGAATGAGAACAACATCAAGACTGCACAGGGTCCCATTGCAGTTGTGTGGATGACAGATGGGTGGTATTCCATTAAAGTCCAGCTGGATGGACCTTTGACAGCCCTACTCCAGACAGATCGGCTGACTGTTGGTGACAAGCTGATCATTAATGGGGCTCAGTTGGTAGGATCCCAAGATGCTTGTTCCCCTCTTGAGGCACCTGACACTCTCATGCTGAAGGTATTTTAAGGGATTTGAAGCAAATGGGCTACAAGTTTGGTCAGTAACTTAACTTGGTGATCATTACCTTTGTTTGCTTTGTTGTAGATTTGTGCCAATAGCAGCAGACCTGTACGATGGGACACTAAGCTGGGATTTTACAGGGATCCTCGGCCATTCCTGCTTCCTCTGTCTTCTTTGTACAGCAATGGTGGGCCAGTAGGCTGTGTGGACATTGTCATACTGAGAAGTTATCCCATGCAGGTACAGTCTGATAGAATATACTGTTGCAATTTGTAGCATATATCACAATGCTTTTAAAACAGTATGCTTGTCACATTTTTTCTAGTGGATGGAGAAAAAAACCGATGGAGGTGTTGTGTTTCGTTCTGCTCGTGCAGAAGAGAGAGAGGAGAGACGTTACAACAGCCACAAACAGAAGGCCATGGAAACCCTTTTTGCCAAGATTCAAGCTGAATTTGAGGACGAAGAAAAAGGTAAGAGTTGCGCTTTTAACATAAATATAGTCTGAAATGGAATAAATTATAACACTGTGATTGTTAGGTATTAACAAAGCTCAAGGTGGAAGGCGGACACTCAGTCGTCAAGATATGGCAAGTCTGCAGGATGGAGAGGAGCTGCATGAAGCAGTGGGAGATGATCCAGCTTACCTAGAGGTGATCACTTTAATACATACACAGAAATTTCAGGCAGCAGAGTTAATTATGAATTTGTTTTGGACTGTGTTCTTGCACATCACTCTATTGTATCTCATCTTCTGTCATGTATTGGGTTTTGTTTCTCTACTAAAGGCTAATTTGAGTGAGAAACAGTTGCAGACTTTACGTAGCTACAGGCGCTCGCTGGTGGAGAAAACACAGAGTGATATGCAGGAAAGGTACCGTCGTGCTGTGGAAAATGCAGAGGGCAATGAAGAAGGCTGCCCCAAGCGAGACGTCAGCCCTGTATGGAGACTCTGCATTGCCGATTCCATGGAGCAACTTGGAAGTTGTAATGTGTCTGCTTTTTTCTTTTTAGCTGTTACAGAAACAATTTTCAAGTAAGAAATGTCTTGTGGAACAAATTCAACGGCATTTCAATAATGTTTTTCTCACTGCTTTTTAGTTTACCAGTTGAACTTTTGGCGGCCTTCTCTGGACCTACAGTCTTTGCTGAGGGAAGGTTGTCGATATAAAATCTATAACCTCACCACTTCTGATGGAAAGAAACGCAGTGGTAACACAAGAGTTCAGCTCACTGCAACAAAGAAGACACAGTTTCAGGAGAAACAGGTACTATTTATTTGTGTGTGTATGTACACACACACACACACACACACACACACACACTGCTCAAAATGATGAGGGGAACACAGTGTTACTCTGATTATTTTGAGTAGTGTATATATCTGTCTGTCTATCTACACTGCTTAAAATAATTAGGGGAACACAGTGTTGCATCCATCCATTTTCTATACCCGTTTGCTCCAACTAAAGGTCACAGGGCTGCAGCAGTTACATGGCGTGAGGCAGGGTACGCCCTGGACAGGACACCAGTCTGTCGCAGGGCCACATACAGTATAGACAGACAAACATTCACACTTGCACACACTCCTACGGTCAATTTAAAGTTTCCAGTTCACCTAACCTGCATGTCTTTGGATGTGGGAGGGAGCCGGAGTACCCAGAGGGTACCCACGCAGACACGGGGAGAACATGCAGACTCCACACAGAAAGGGCGGGAAGCAATCCCGCGACCTTCTTGCTGTGAGGCATCAGTGCTAACCACTAAGCCACGGTGCCGCCCACACAGTGTTCCCCTAATTATTTTGAGCAGTAAAAAAACACACATGCACAAAATTCTGAAAGTGTGTCTATACTAATTTTTCTACTCTGTCTGTAGTATTGTCAGTTTTGAGGACGCAGTTTTAAGCATGGAAAAAACTGCTGCTGCGGCATAAACAGCTTGCAGCCCAAAATTTCCACAATCACGTTTGAAGCATGCATTAGTCGACTCGACTGTGTTATGAAGTATCACTTGATTAGCTCTGATTCAGGGACAGCTCGCTGCAGCGTAACATTATCATTGGTAAAAGTTGACCAAAAGAAAATGTCATCCAGTATTGTTAGATATAACAAGGTTAAACTCCGTCTCTTTTAAGAGTTGTTTGGTGTCCAAGCCGCTAAACGCTTCATTATTTGGAAGTGTCATATTAACTGCTTCTTCTTAGGTGCTTCATTATGTTTCGGCACTTCTCCAGCAAGTAATATTACAGTCATTATTGACGAGATACATAGAACAACTTCACATCAGCTCACACTTCATTTTCATTAATTGCTGTACAGTTTTCTTTAAGTTTTCACTCTATAATTTGTCTTGGTTATGTGTTGGAATATTTATTATGAGTGAAAATTGACCATATTTCAAATTTACATTTCAATGAATTTTGTGTATGAAAGTGCACCAAATATTACCATTTCAATTTAGAAATTTAAAAATTCGCTCCCCCCGCTTTGGAGGATTCCCTCATTTTAAAATGTCCCAGTGACATCGCTGTATATGTGTTATGTGTGGATTAGCTCATACAGATTATCACACCTTCGGTGTTCCTTTGCTACGGTAACACAGTCATGTGACATCCCATTTTATTTGATACTCTGTTCACATCAAGTGGAAAAATAATGTATGTTTAATTCAGATACTTGACTTACACAGTCCTCGTCTGTCATAAAACACTATGAGTTAATACATTATAGTAAAATAAGTGAGTCCACAAAATACGGTGGGTCCACAAAATATCTGTAAGTAAGTCCATAAAAACTACACATTCAAATATGAAATTATAGGTGATGACATATACAGGTGCAGACCAGCAATGGCCCAAAATATGGAGGTTACAACATAGAAGAAGGGCCTTTATCATTATTGTACATGCATACAACAAATTTTGTCCTCTGCATTTAACCCATCCTTATTACAGTTAGACACAGTCCAATCACTAGGAGTAGTGGGGAGCCATAGTCCGTGTCGCAATCTGAACGGTCCCCCCCGCCTTCACTGCGCATGCGTCATTTCGGAGCGTCAGCAGCGATTCATAGATTATCGCCTCATTTCACCTCGTTTCTGCTTAAAACTGACTTTAGAATGATTTAAGGGGTTTTTATTTGTCATCTGATGGTTAATAATCACATTATTCCCTTTGATCGGTTTGGGTGTAGAGAGTCAGACTCAGAGAGTCAGACTCAGATGCGCTGGTGTTGTGCTCTGATCGGTCCGCCGTCTTTTATTATGAACTAATGCTGAATTTATGTTGAAATAATTGTTGTATAAAAGCTTCAGAGATCTGTCGCTGAGATAGATGATGACTGGAGTGCAGTTGTAAAAAGAAAAGAGGCGATAGTCTGTGAATCGCTGCTGACGCTCCGAAATGACGCATGCGCCGTGAAGGCAGGGGGACCGATTTTTAGGGGGGACCGTTCAGGCCGCGACACCGGCACCCAGGGACCAACTTCAGATGTAGCGACACTACCTTGGTGGGGCAGAGAAAGGAGCAGACCCTAAATAAGCATGTTTTTGAACATAAAGGTTATAACATAATAAAATAATTTGCAGTTGTTCCTTTTTATATTTATTTAAATTGAAACGTTGCAACAGTGGGACATGTCTGGGCATGTTCAGGTGGGCATGTGTACAATTGGCCTTTTGTTTGCATATGATTTATGAAGTGTTGTTGCTAATCTCACAGACCTGGTGAACACTAAGGCTGTCGTTATTTAACTCACTCTCCACTATCACTACATGTGTAACATACATGACTTTTGTGTATGTGCTCCAAAATACACCCGTTTCTTGTTTAAAACATTTTATGTATTACATGGACACGATAGAAACTGCTGACCAAAATGGTGTCTGAATTGAATCCGTCTACTGACAACTGTCTTTCACAGCACTGTCTAGTGCCACAGTCTGTGGTTCCTCCTAATTATGTGGGCATAAACATCATGCAGAATTTCCTGAGCAGACATAAAAATTCTACACACAATACCCCATTATGACAATGTGGAAAATTTTTTTTTTTGATTTTTGCAAATTTATTAAAAAAAAACAACTAAGAAATCACATGTACATAAGTACTCACAACCCTTGCCATGAAAAACAAAATTTAGCTCAGGTGCAGCCCGTTTCCACTGATGATTCTTGAGATGTTTCTCCAGTTTAATTGGAGTCCACCTGGAGCAGATTCAGAAGATTGGACATGATTTGGAAAGGCACACACCCGTCTACATAAAAGGTCCCACAGTTGACAGTGCATGTCAGAGCACAAACCAAGCATGAAGTCAAAGGAATTGTCTGTAGACCTCCGAGACACAATTGTCTCAAGGCACAAATCTGGGGAAGGGTACAGAAATATTTCTGCTGCTT
>CABFOU010107005.1:2215-13013 GCA_900660325.1 Opsanus beta
TCTAAAAATGTATCTTAACTTTCATGTTTTTAGGTTTTTTTTTTTTTTTTTTTTCCCCCCCCCCTCTGTACTGCTCTACTATGAAGCTGTGTAACTTGTGATAAAGCAGACAAAAGTTGCACTGTCTCTCCTCTCACAGCCACAGAAGCCTGTAACTCCTTCAGAGTTGTCACTGGCGTCTTTGTGGCTTCCCTCACTTGTCCCCTTCTTGTACTGTCATTCACTTTTTGGGAACCGCCAACTACAGTCAGATTTACCATACAGTACTCCACACCACATTAAGGATGTTTAAGAAAAAAAACCCAACCATGCTGACTTCTAGTTGATTTTTGTGGAATATAACGCGTTTAAGTATTGCTGATTGATTTTTTTTTTTTTTAAATTTACTTTCCGTTTGTGACCGGATGACATATCTTTGTGGCCATGGTGGGATTCGAACACCAGATCCCTCGTTCTTGAAACCAAGGCTTTACCAGGTCAGCCAAAGGGGAATTCCCCACTAGCCAAGCTAGTAGGAACACCTTTTCAATCTGGACTTGGTTGCACTTGCATGTTAGACTTGATGCTGTGTTGGCTCCTCTGACCCACATCAGCGTATTTCTCAAAGTGTGCGGCTGAGTTGTAAAACTTGTTTACCACAGACGGCTCAAGTGAAACCGATTTCACTTTAAACATTATGAAACCACCCGTCACTCCTACATTATGCGGTTTCCCTTTGAGTGGCTCAACATCTTCATGAATGCATCATATTAATTTATCCTGCACAGATTGTGCTGCAGATTATTACAAATGGGGTTGTCCAGAACAAAAATGCTTTGGTTCTGTGTTACTGGGCTGTGAATGATGCATGGAGTGGGTTGGCAGACCGTGGAGTTTTAATTAAGATGCTGATTATCCTAAAATTGGTTTAGTCATTGCTTTGTTGACAACTTGGGCGTCCCAGCCTGGACAATCCAACAGGTGGAGGATAGTGTGTGTGTGTGTGAGATGGGGAATGTTTGCTGTGCATCACAACCATAAATGGTTTTCTTAAAATCCACATTTCTCAGTATTTTGGACAAAAAGACACGTTTGGGTGTTATTATCTGTCACTAATTGGAGAAAATCTAACACCAATCAGGCCTAGTTTACATGATGTGTCTTCAGCGAGCACACACAATCATTTATTGATGGGAGCTGTGTGTGGAGAAAGCTGAGCAGCTGCTGCATTCGTATTCACGTCAGCACGTTGGCGCTGATGCCCAATAAGTCTTTTTGTGAGGTTCAAGGGGATCTCACTCGCACAAACCTCCAGGTTATAAATCCAAGCAGCACCATCAGCACATATCCAGTTTTTTTTTTGAACAGCGGAAATGTATTTGTTGCTCAACCACATCTTGGAACTGAACCACCCAGAACATTTATTACGCTGGTTTGGATTTCTGATAGATGGCTGATTAATGGCGCATTGTTTTAGTGACCTCTTTGTTGGCGACAGATTCTTTGGCAGCCGATTGTGCAGGGAAATATTCAGCTGGCGCACATTTTGACACATCCTAAATCTGCCATTTCCTCTCGATCACAGCTTTTATTTATTTAGTCATTTATTGTGCTCGTTCTCCATGGTTCACCTTGTTCACCTGTCTGGTATCTTGGCTTCTGGCTGTTCTTTTCCTAGCAGGACCAGTTCACATGCTTGTAACTGATTCCTACATATCGTCTGACATCGCCGTACGTCATCACCTCTTACGGTTTTGTTTTTTCGTCTGTTTTAAACAGGGTTTGTCTTCAGGAATTTTAATAAACTCTTATTGATTTGAAGCCATTTGATTTAACTTGACAGTCCAGTTGCTTTGAGCTCACAGAATAAATTTTTCCTCTGCACTGCTCTTGGTGATGGAATGAGGGTAGAGCAATGGCAATATTTCACATTATTCATATTATTAGATGGTATGGGGCTGTGGTAAATGCCAAACAGGGATTTTTTTCTTCCATCTCTGGATAATTCATTTTTATTGTTGAATCAGCTAAATTGTATTCGTTTGTTTTCCCCCACAATACAAATGATGCATGTTGACTTTTTTTTTTTTTTTCTCCAAGAAAATAATTTATTCTAATTAATTTACATGATCTGAAAATTTATCACATAACTAACAGGGCAGTCACAGAGCAGACATCTTCCAGGGCATGTAAGAGATGGAAAATAAAGCAAAAAACAGGCTAGATTGCATAAATGGTTCATGTCAGTCACAGGTGGGAGTTTCTGCTCATGCACACCACTTTAGTAAAGATGTAAGATTAACGGTATACTCACCCGATAGGCCCTCAGAGATTTTCCTGTGAAGACACAAGGAATGCAACTAAGGACAGTTGGTGTTCCAAAATTTTTTAACCGTGTCACTGTCCAGAAAAAAACATGCATGCACCGATGCAGTCCCTGTTACAAAGTGGAGTAAGAAGGCCAGAAACGGCGAAGTAAAAAGCACATAACGTGGTGTGATTCTGCTGCGCTCTTTGAGACAAAACCTCTCCTCATGCACTTTGAGAAGTGAAAATAATGTGGTTCCATTGTTGAAATAAAATTGCAGGTGGACAAAAAGAGCTGCCCTGTGCATGTCAAAATACACTTAATGTAGCAATCAGGGAAGGACTTGAATCTTACGTGGGAACAGAAGCGCAAGGACTCCAGGGAGAAATGTAAATATCTGATTTCATGTGTTATTTGTGAATGTTGTTTGCTGGTTCTTGTGGTGATCTTGATGTAGTTGTGTAGATGAGGGATTGCAGCATTAATATGCAGAAAAGTGCCATTCTGCAGCATGAGTACAAATGGTGTTGGAGAGGAAAAGTATTGTTACCTGTTGTGGGTGGTTATGAATAAAAAGGGCACCACCCTTATTTCACAAGTATAACATGTTGCCACCTACTTTTCTGGATGTATATCACATGAAAAAGTGCAAATATGTTGTGTAAACGTCTCGCCCCTGAATATAAGACAACTCCCACTTTTCAGATGCATTTCCGGGGGGCAGGGGGAGTTAGGGAGTTGGGATGGGATCACAAGTTTCAGGAACCCAGTCACCTTCAAACGCTGTGATCCTTCTCAGTTTCAGGCCCTCTTCTGGCATACATACAAACCAAAAATGTTAATGAAAAAGCTAGTTCTTCTGTGAGGGCACATTTTTATGTATCCATTGTGAACAAAGATGTAAAAAGTGCTTCTAATCCCACAGTCTACCAAAGTGGCGTGCTGTGAAAAATGTGCTTTGGCTTGACCGTGTAGGAACACGTGCAGTGGCCTGCCCAGTGACGTTAGAGCTCTTCTTTGTTTCCTTCTCTTTGGTTTCCTGATGGCTATGAGCAGGTCATGTTCCACCTGTCTCATGATGACGGTGCATCCAAAGCCCATAATCCCTGACCAAACAGTGACTATTTGATACTCACCAGTGGATTGGCTTGGCATCATGTCCGTGCCACGGTCTCATCATTCTGAATGGAATGAGAACACCACTTGTTTTGATCTGCTGTGGTTTAGAGGATACGGGATGCTCATAATGGGCCATATTTCCAGTGTGTTCTCATTAGCCCTCATGTGGTCATTCATTACAAGCTCGTGCTTTTGAAATCTATAGTTATAAAGTTGATGGAGAAACCAAAGTTCTTTTTGTTTGGGGGTTTAGTTAACACCATAATGAAAGTTGAAATAATGAGGTGAGATGATCTCAAATCCCTCGAGGGTCCAGAAACATGAAAACCCACTGATGTGGACTTGCCAACCTGAGGGTTAAACACAAATCGGAAAAATTGCCGACTGTTTCCCATTCTACTGTTAAAGTTGCTATCACATCACATCATATCATATCATATCATATCATATCTCTGTGCATCAAAGTATAAGTGCACAACCCACGCCTGTTATGTTTTATTATTTTACACCACTGCTTAGCGAAGTTGGGGGCCTTATGTTTTTTACCCCGTCCATCATCTGGGCATCCATCTGTAAGTTTTTGGTTTGTGTTTATTGGGGGAGGATAGAGGAATTTTCCTCTCAAAATTGGCAATTGTCCATTATCCATTATGGCTGCCATGGCTGCCATTTTGATTTTTGTTTCCACGCAATAACGAAAAAACACCTTGTCTAATTAAACCTATTTTTTGGTGGCAAGTTGGGGGAGACTAGAGGAAGGCTGCTTTCAAAAATGGCAGTTGTCTGTCATCCAGTGTGACAGAGACGAGTGCCATCTCAATCAGAGTTTCTGTGCAATAAACCTAGTCTGACTTGCTTCAACATTTTGGCCAGGTGGCCTGTTTCCCTGTACATGTTCCAGCACGCAGGTGCCTGAGTGTTGATGACCCCAGTAGCTGGAGAAAGCCAAGGGGATGCCCACGTTTCACCTGCCTGCAGCAGATGGATGGTTATTATAGAGATGTGGGAATTGACCAGTTCTCTGCCTATTTGGTTGCCATCCAAGACCCATGGTTCCATGGTGTTGTGGATGCAGCAACACACAGCACCAGCGCATGCTCCCAAACTTGGCTTGACTCTGACTGAAACAATTTCCTGGCGTTGTATTCGGGGAGGAATCCTCATTTTGAAAATTGGGGTCAACACACCACATACAAATAATGAAGTGACAATCTTTTGTTATACACATGCACTATATACCATCTTTAAAGTGTCAGTCTTTCGCAGTAGAAATAATTTCCAGACTTCATTATCATCTCTCCTATAAAACCATACACCAGCTTATCATACGAGCGGGGCATATGCCACGCTTTGCGTTGCTCTTGTTTTTTTTTTTTTTTTTCCTGCAGCATATTGTAGCTCTGATTTCTTTAACTGAGCCTGACTGGTGACTGTGGATAAAGACAACGTTATCCCCAACTCCCTTACATAATGGAAAAAGGAGATTAAGTATCGGTGTCACTTGGTAAAAGCCTTCTTATAACCTTGCGTCATGACCTTTCAGCGTGACCCCTTTAACAGGGTTTGCTGCTTTTTGGCAAGAAGAACTTTGTGATATCTGTGTCCCTATCAGCTGTCTGGCCGGTCCAGTTCTGTGGCTCACTGTTTCATTGTGCGCCCGTCTCCATTGGGTTTCTGGTTACAGTTGAATGGCTGCTCTAAATCCAGAGCAGCACTGATTGTTTTCACCGTTTGTGGCCTTGTACACAGTACTTGACCATGTTGTGGGAATTAAGTCGTCCAGATTGACTTAAACTGTAGGCTTGTGTAAGTACTGTAAAACAATCTCAAGTATGTAAAGAGGAGCAGAATGTTTACTTCAGTGGGAAGTGGAATGCTGGCATAGTATCAAGTTGATTCTAAGTTGGATTTAAATTATTTGTTGACCCTTATGTTAAAGTTCACAGCTGGGACGCGACTGTACATAATGTATATGACCTAGAGATGTCACCCTCATGTTCACAAAAAGCATTATTAATATTGCGCAGAGTGAGAATTTTTATTTTTATTTTTTTGAAGTTTTCATGTTAAACAGCCTTAAAGCACCACTGTTCTGTCTGTACGGAAACAACCTCTGGTTTTACTCAAAATTTCAGGACTGTTCAGCCACTTGTGCGCTCCCTACATTTGGAGAGGGGGCATGGCTTGCAGCAGCACCTCTCCATTTAAAGTGACAGGCTCAGAAATGTGTAGGTTTCTTGGGTGTGTTCCAGAACCGGCAAAATGTCAGAATTTCAGTTAAAAATGTCATGGTTCATGTTATGTCACTCTGTGGTGCTTTTATTCTGAGATTTATTTATTTTTTTTCCCTTTCTGTTCAGGGGCACCCAGACTTCCAGTTCACAAGTGCACTCTTAAGACTTTGCAAAAAGGAATATAACAGCGTCAATGTTTGATTTAGACAACAAATTCACAACTCTGTCTGTCTGTGCCAACTAATACTGAAATACTAACTGAATGAAATGGATCTGCTGCAATATCCATAAGACATTTACAAAAATAAAGGACAGCAGGGTTATACATGAATGTGGTTAGAGAGCGTATACTCTTTTAACCAAGAGGTTACTGGTTAAATTCCAGGCTACCCAACTTTTTACAAGGCACTGAACCCCTAATTGCTTCCTATGTGCAGGTGAGCGTCAAGCATCAATGCATGTGTGAATGGGTGAATATGAAAGTCTGTTTTCAGATGTATAGGCACAACAGGAATGTTACATTTTCCTTCAAATAACTGTTTTTTTTTTCCAGTGAAACTGGAACATATGTTCCCACAGCTTTCATTGCCTGCTTATCAGTCATCTTGATATATGATTGACATTTCGTCAATTATTCTTTATATTCTCTCTTTGAAGTGACAAAGCATTGTAGGTGTGATATGACAAAGTCACCTTTAAACTCAAATTGAAGTTGTGCGAGTCATCGGGTACTGATAACGGAGCATCATTTATGTTCAAATCTGTGTCACAAGAAATCCAATGACAAGGCTGACACAGTTGCAAAGTAGGAAGTCCTTCTCCTGTGGCTTTTCAATGATGCAAGCTTTTGGCAGCCTTTTGGGGGGGGGAAAAATTGTAATTTTAAAATGGTCTTGATGGACTTGTGCATGTTGAAAGTTGAAGAAAAACGAGAACTGAAAAGCAAAGTGTAATGCTGCAAGTGTTTCTTTGATCGTGCATGTATTTGGTAACCTCTGCCTCGAATTGGTCATCTAAATTTGCTGTTGCCTTTCAGTATCCTTCCTTGTAGGTGTAATAAATATGTTTGAGAGAAAAAAAAAAAAAGTCTATGCCACATGTTCTTCTATACATGTTGGAGCATGATATATCTAAAGGGATTCTTCTTAAATCTGGATGAAAAAAATTGCTAAAAGGTGGACTCTCAAATGCTGAAGTTGCCAAATACAGTGAAAATATGCCAGAGAACTTTCTAAAATGGTTGAATGAAAAATGTCAGGATGCTCAGAAATCAGTTTCCCAAAAAGTACCACACACTGGCATGACACATTTGACAAATCCAGTGCTCGTCCCGAGGATGCAAAGTACTGCAAATTTTCCATTTGTCCCTGAGCTGCTGAGAGCACATCCGCTCTGTCAGGTGTGTTCAGCCAATCAATAGCTGGCTGAACAATGGAACGCACCTGAATTGGCACGTTATGCACAATTATTGCACAAAGAAATGGAAAATGCGCAGTACTTTGGATAGCGATGACCAGGATTAGGAAGCAATAGATTAATCTAATCCCCGTTATTAGCATCAACTGTGGCATAGATTTTTTTTTTTTTTTTCTTTTTCCTCTTCAATGACCCATCACTCAAATGCACCACGTTGATGTAGCAAAGTCTGGCATACTGTAAACAGCGACACACTCCAACCAAACTTGAATTGCCATTGAACATTCAAGACAATCTGTTACATTTGCTCAGAAGCATGCAAATAATGGACTGCAGTGCATGTCTTAGGGCTGGCTCTGTGTATGTACGTTAATTAGTGTTGGGGGGGGGAAAAAAAAGCAGCAGGTGTTTCAAAGTTATGGGTTTTGCGAGGTTATTGACTGGTTTTGCCACCACAACATCCAACAAATTCTACCTTGCGTGGGCCGCATTTCCCCTCTTGTCTTTTCTGGTTTGTGGCTACCCCGTGCCACTGCCCATTTAACGTCATCTTCCCTAGCCGGTGTAATCTGTTTTGTAATTTGCACTAATGTTTGCTAACAAGAGGCCTCTGGTTAGGTTATTTTTAGTTTGGTGGGCCTGCTTCAGTTCCAGTTTCCTTTGCAAGATCTCTTTTGTTTCCTGAATCAGCTGTAAATGTATCTTCCCCGAATGGGTATCGGTGAAGAAACAAACTAAGAAATAGAATCAAAAGTAGATTATTGATATTATTATGAGCGTTATAGTATACTGAAGGCAAATGATTTAGTAAAATAAGACTGTGACCCTTCAAATTGCAGAGGGGAGTCTTTGTTTGGTGTCGACTTCTTTTCTTTGTTCATTGTTGTTATCACTTCCCAGAGTTGTTTTATTACCCCAGTGCTCTGCCTGAGTGTGCCAACTCTCTCCAGCGATTATTACTTTTGTTAAATTAAAAAGTTTCTGCTGACTGGTATCACCTTTTTTTATTTCTTTCTTTCTTGCTCCAAGGCAGGCTTCCTTCTGCCAGCTTTGAGGTTGCATTTCTTTGGGTTTCAAATGTTGCCCGCTTGGTCCTGTTTTCTCTCTCCAACGGCTTTGTAGCAAAAGTGAACCCGGTGTCCCAGACACGGTGATACGAGAGACAATGTCCTCCACGCACCGTTAACTAGCAATTACTGGGACTGCAGCCGTGCCAACGCAATGGGAATCAATACACCTTTGAAGAGGAAACTTGAGGGAAACAAGTGAAACTTCAGCATCATAATACCCTGTTGGATAATGACATTTTTTGGCATGAAATTATAACCCACAAAGTATGATAGTAATATCTAAAAAGGACTTTTGTTGCTTTATATGTGTACTGTTTGCGACAGAAATGGCTGCTCTCAACTTTGATTGGTTGTAGGTTACTTTTGGTGCCACATTTTTAATGAATACCACTCATTAAAAAGCCAGAATAAAATTTGCGAAAGGCAGGCTGTACATGATAGGTGCTTTGACATTTTCGATTGTAATCAGTCAGCCATCACTTTATTTCCTGACACAAACGGGAAATACTCCTCCTCTTCTGTATTTCTTGGCTCTCAAGACAGTAGTGCTGGCAAAGATGTTTTCCTTTCCGCCACATGTCGCCACCTTATCTGACCTGTGTCCAAAAGCTTGATTCTGAGAGTTGACATTATTGGCATTACCGTTAAGTCCTCTCTACTTTGGGACATTTCCAACAGACCATCACAACATTGGAAATGTGGATTGTGATCAGTGGCCAGATTTTATTTTTTTTTTTTGAAGAAATTAACTCTCTATGCCCGTGATCAAAGACACAAAGACACAAAAACGAGGGGTTCTGTGGTGAATTAACAGACCTGTGTCAGTGTGGCAGCAGCCAAAGTTTACTGGTGAAAAGGAGTGGAACTTTACTTTCAAAGATATGCATCCTAGAAAATCCATCTATCACCATGACACCAAGCATGTGAGGATCATAGTTTCACAATTGTGATCTCCCATGGGCATTGAATACATGTGCTCTCTCTCAGGGTGTTTGAAAGCTGCACTTGCACTCTGACGATGTTCTCTCGGGCCAGAAAGTGGGTGGTGGTTTAAAGCGTGTGACCCTTTGTCTTTTTCATGACTACCATCAGGATCTTTACGTGACACACTGAGTTTGAGGGTTTTTAGTTGCAACCTCAAGACACAGCCCTGCAGCAGGAGGAGAACAATACTGTATATACGTGTGAGCATCGTACATCAAGGCAGCTAGTGTAAACAATGTTTTACCGCTTAATTACAGCCGCCACCTTCTGTCCCTGGAAGGCAGATTGCTGCCGTTTCTCACATTGGTGTGTCATTGAGAAAGAGTCCCTCATGTCCCCAGCTGGCTATGTAACGAGCTCTAAGCACACATACTTCCAGAGTGTATATCCAGTCCAATGGAGTGACAATCTGCACAGTGCAGCTCTTGCTGTGAGACACACCACAGTGATTTTTGGTAACTGAGGCATTGCAGTGCAGAATGCCTGCAGTGTGGCACATGTAGCTTTGCCCACTTAAAAAAAAAAAACAAACAAAAAAAACAGTAGCTCTAACTTCTTGCTTGCTTGCTGAATTTCAAATTCTTTGACGGTTTCCTCTCAGGAATTTTTTGTTATATAGTGGTGTTGGTGAGAACACACTGAAACTTAGCTTTGCAGGTGCTACAGAATAAAGATCATTTATTTGACCTGAACATTGTGTCCCACCTCCAACACTCGATTCATGAGTTTAAGAGTAATTTTTAAGTCAAGGACGCTGCAGTCTGGTCACACCTGTGTCATCTGCTATGGCTATATCTAATATTGATCCCAGACACCCCATAAATCCCCCCCCAACGCCTCTGTTTGGAATCGCTGCAATCAGTCATTCACTCGAATGTTGATTGGTCAGCTGTGCAATGACTTTAGTTGGGGGTGACATTTCTGTTCTTCCAAACCCTTTAATTTCAATGTTGGATCTATAAATTGTGTGTAAAGAGCCTTGAAATGTCTGTTGTGATTTTGCGCTTTAATATCTACTACTTGCATCATGAGGTAGCATTTAGACTTACTCATGGTCATGTGGTGCATTTCACTGAGCAGTATGGTCAACATCAGAGACTGTACACAGTCAAGGGAGTACCCATGCATCACCCAGTGATGGCAGATGGTTAGCTACTTTTGGGAAATCTGAATGGTCCACAAATGTCTGTCTGGTTGGTAGTCATGACCTAGGGTGGTTTCATAATGTGGTGGATGCAATAAAACACAAAATTGTATATCCAAACTTTTTTTTTGTCTGAGGAAAAGCAGGAATACTGTATTGTTCTGAATTTTTTTCTCTTGAAAATGCAGTACATCTGGAAAAAAAATGGGCTTGTCTTATATTCAGGGTTGTAGAAGTTTACATACAGGTGCTGGTCATAAAATTAGAATATCATGAAAAAGTTGATTCATTTCAGCAATTCCATTCAAAAAGTGAAACATGTATATTCTATTCATTCATTACACACAGACTAATACATTCAAATGTTTATTTCTCTTAATTTTGATGAGTATAACTGACAACTAATGAAAACCCCAAATTCAGTCTCTCAGAAAATTAGAATATTACTTAAGACCAATACAAAAAAAGGATTTTTAGAAATGTTGGCCAACTGAAAAGTATGACCATGAAAAGTATGAGCATGTACAGCACTCAGTGCTTAGTT
>CABFOU010107295.1:1445-13048 GCA_900660325.1 Opsanus beta
TAAATTCCAAGTTTATTTCGTACTTCATTCTTTCATCTTTTCCCTTCATTTCTCAACCTCTTCTCATCTCACCTCTTTATTAAAACTATGGATCATTGTACATACTCACAAAATTGTTGTTTGTTACCTTTAAATCTGTAAATAAATGTTTAAAAATTACACCAGTTGTTTGTCTTGTGTCCAGTTGAAGACAGGAGTCTAATCAATCGTATTCAGAACTTATGACGTTCAGATTTAAGACTGATTAATATTAATATTTTCCTGCACTTCTGGCAGGATAGTGCCCCTTTTGAGGTATTTAATTAAATTTAAGATTTAATTAAATATTGTTTAACTTATATCCACTACAATGGCCTAGGCAAAAAATGTACGATAGTCATCCCAGGGTGGTAGCTATAGCCAAGTCAAAAATTAAAAATGCTCCAGTCATATTGAAAGCAACATACACCACATTATTTGTCTGATTATCAAGATTCCATAAAGGTATCGTTTAGACTATCTATGAGTGAATGATATAGAGTTATGGGGTAAAAACAGCAAAAATTCTGACAGGTCAATTTTAGTTTGTACAAGGGTCAGAAGTTAAAGTTGCTCCAATTTTGGTGAAATGTGAAGTACATTATTGGTTGAGCTAATAAGGTTCTAAAAATAAATAGTTTACACCATCTGGTCTGCTTAGTTGTCACGTTATAGGGTAACATATGTCATAGAATCCAGTGGACTTCGACCTTGTTTAACCATTACTTTGGAGACTAAGCATTCAACACAGTCAAAATTATTCCATTTATTAATCCTACAAGCTCAACCAATGATTTGCACCACCTTTTACCAAAATTGGAGCAACATTAAGTTTCGACCCCAACACAAACTGAAATTGAACTTTGTCACCATTTTTGCTGTTTTTGCATCATAAGTTCATTTAATCATAGATACTCCAAACTATACCTTTTTGGAATCTGTGGTATACCTTTAAATGTGACTGGAGCATTTTTAATTGTTGATGTGTAATACTTCATTGACCTCAACCTGGCTATAGCTACTAGCGTGGTATGGCTTTCATACATTTTTGTGTAGGCCATGGTATACTGAGGCTGGATTTTAAGTATTGTTTAGCCAACTTAAGTAGGACCAACTGGTTAAAAATTGCTTTCTGGCTCATGGACTCCCTCACATGGGTAATAAAATAGTCTTTATTTATAACAGTCCACTCTGAAGACAGCAGATGTTCCCTTATTTTCTGACTGGAATAATAATGAGGAATGGCACAATACTGCTTTTTCATGTCCGATATGATACCAGTACTAGATCCTTCAGTATTGGCTGATACTGGTCCAGTACTTTTATAATAGCTAATCTGTTAACAAATATGTTTGTCTGAATGTACTTTGGTAACCCAGCCATCCAACAAAACGTCAATTCAAACTTTGAAACAAATATTCTACTCCCCTAAAGGAAAACATACATAGCACAAAACATGATTCACATGTGCAATAGACGTCTGAGATTGGATCCCCCCCCCACCAATATCCAGCAATTCTGGCCAATATCAAACCAAAACCAATCCGAAATATCGGATTGCTGCACCGCTAATAATAACCAGATTTATTTTAAATGTGATCTTTTTTTGTTGTTGTTTCTTTGTGTTGTTGTTGTTTTTGTTTATGGAACTCAATCCAGCATTTGAAAAAAGAACAGTTTAATTTCCCAGTCCGTATGCTGATTTTTGCAAAACTTTAGGTAAACATGCAAATCAAGCTGGTGTTTTAAGAGATTTTTTTTTAAAGCGCAACCAGCCAAAATAGCCAAACAATCTTTATAAAATGATTTCAAATCCTTTCAGCGTATTTCTCTTGTGCAATGAGTGTCGAGCTTTCAATAGGGCGTTTTTTGTGTATATGAGTTTTGTACTGCACATATTATCCATGTTTTTACCCTGTGGACCAAAATCAGTGCCAGATTTTGTTTCGGGTGTACAGCAGATGGAGAATAGGTGGCGCAGAGGGAAAAGCCGTTGTATGTTGCTTGACTTTTCATTAGTGGGTATCTGCTGCAGCCTCACGCATACAGTAGCTCTTTTGTGCTTCTGCAGAAAGATAATAAATATTCATGCGGGCACTTTTGAGAGGAGGAAGGTAGCCCGAGTAAAATGAGATAGAAGAATGACTCAGACTGACGGAAAAGAAAAAAAAATGAGGGCAGAGAACAGACAGTTAGACTTAGGATTAAAAAAGATAAAGCAGTGAAAGAGCCTTTGATCAGGAGCAAGAGTCGGAATAAAGTTCCCTCTGTTCCTTTTCCACTCTGTTACAATGAGAGTTTAAATTCACCTTTCCTCAGACCCCCTTTTTTTTGGGGGGGCTTTCGAAAAGAATCTCGACAGTAGCCACTGAGTCGGTGTCACTGCACGCTATAGTCTCGGTCAAGCTTAGCGGAGGTCTGCAGGGAATTAATTGATGTCAATGTGATGCTCCTGGAAGTGACAAAAACATATTATGTGTGTGTGCGTGAGGTCAATTGAATTGATTGTCTTGTTAGTCTGATCATTAAAGGAGACACGACTCACATTTAGAAAAGGTTTAGTACATGCTCAGGAATTTAGCTTTTAGTGTTTCTTAACAGCCACGTGTGGAATTCCATTTGAGCCAGTATTTTATGCTCGATTCAGATTACCCGGCATACCTGTGCAGTTTTCTGACCATTGACTGTATATATACTGGACAAAGCCTGTGTGGTGTCACCCATTTGTTTTCTATAGAGACCCAGAACAGCCTAAATGACCCCCTTGTCTGGGCATCGCCATGTTGATAGCCCCGCCCACAATAATCTACAATGAACTCATTAATGCATAACGGGGTGGAGCATGGGTGGCTCAGTGTGTGACGAAAAAGAAAAACCTGAACACGCCTCTCTCTTTGAGTCCGAAGCATTAGCTAACAGGCTAGCCTTGGTTTTGGGTGTTTATTAAATCATATTTTTGGTGACTGAACGGTGGTTCTTCTAACGTTGTACTTTGGTGTGAGCATTAAAAGTTATGAGCCGCATATTTACTCAGTAAACGTGCATTAAGTGGACCTACCGGCAGCTGCTAAAAGTGCTAACACCGTTAGCTTACAACATTAAATAAGGTGAGAGTTTCACTCAGCGTGAATATTGGAACAGGAACGTCTTAGATGACCGGTTTGGACATTTCACCCCACAACAAGCTGTATTATTCCAGGTGTTTGTAATAAAATACTCCAAACAGACAAAGTAACAACACAACAGCGAGCGACTCCATTATGGTCGGAGGCTGAGAGACGAGGACTCACTGGGTTCAGCCCTTGTCACTCAAAGCAACCACGCCCACAATTATGCAGAATTTTATGGATTATAATGTCTTAAACTAAGAAGAAAAAAATTCACCCCCTGTACAGTTGTCATGGAGGAGAGAACTATGTACAGAAGCCAAAACTGTTTTTTTGTACCAGGCTGTAAACTTGTTTATTTCTGTTCTAAAGTTGGACATTTTAACATGGGCAGCCATGGGAATGTGCTTTGTTTTGGAGCCAGCCTCAGGCAGCCAGTCAAGGAAATGCACTTTCCGGCCTGGGGTTAAAATACGGCCTCGAGTGCTGCCACTTGTTTCTGACATACTTTCCAACGCTGTACTCGGACACAGAATTTATCAGTTGTGTTTTATACATCACCTTAACTTCAGCTTCTTAACCAAACTCTCCATCGCAGCAGGGCAGATCCAGACTGTGCAAACTGCAAATCATCATTGAGGCTTGCTTTTGGCTGCTACGAGTTTCACAGCGAATCCAGTAAAGATCCGCATTGAATCCGCATTGAGATTTAGCACAAGTTGAAGCTGGAACCTCTTCCTGATGCAGCACCAATTCTGTATGGATAAACGTGCAGCTCCTGGTGTTCCTAAGTGGTCTCCAAGCTCAATCAGGACCTACTCTGCTTAATTTCTGAAATCTGATGGGATCAGGTGTACACAAAGTGGCGCGAATCATGATTATGTCATCTTAATTTATGCAGTTGCAAAGTGCCTTCCAGTCCACAAATGGGAAGAAACACATTCATGCATTTGTTTTATACCCCTTGCAAACGGTTTTGGGGCATGTATAGTAACCACCCTGTCTGTCTGTCTACCCCATCTTTTACATGAGGCTTGTAAGTGCAACTCCTCTTAAACTGGTTGTTTGATTTCAGTGAAACTTCACTCAGTGGAAGCACACATTGGATGGAAAATAATTCTGTCATCTCGCCGGGTCAGATCTGAGAGCTTGTGCACAAACCACAACACAGAACCACCTTCAGTACCAGGTGGCAACCACCCAGGCAGACATCTCCACGTGTTGAAAGTAACAATCTATCTGCCGCAGCCAGGTGAAACATGGGTGGCCCCTTGCTCTTCTCCGGTTACTGAGGTCCTCAACACTGAAGTGCCTGTGCGCTGGATCGTGCACAGTGAAACAGATCACATGCCCAAAATGTAGCTGAGGTTCCCTCACAATGCAAGTGATACAGTGCCCAAGCATCATCCAAAGAGACCTGCTACCAAAGACATCCAGTTGTCGCCTTCGGTAACTGGTTAACATCCAAGTTTCACAACCATACAGTAAGACAGAAAGCACCAAAGACTTCGACCTTTGTTCTCCTGCAAAGGTATTGGCACCACCGAACACCCCTGTCCAGCGACCTCATGACTCCATAATCTCTTTCCAGGCATCGCTTGATCTCAAAGACTGATGTCACTGCTGAGATAAATGAATGTACAACACAACAGAGAGAGAGAGTTGGAAGTGAATTGTTTGCAAATAAAAACGTGGCTTAAAATGAAAGACATTAATATTCCACTGAGTCACCGGCTGTCTGCGTAAGAGCGGGTGTCATATTATGAAAAAACAGGGTCCTGATCTGGAGGCGTGAGGGTGCGCAGCCTCTGTTTGCTCTTGTTTTGTATAAAAAAAAATAAAGTCCCGGAGCGTCGCGTGTAGCAGCTACAAAGTAGTGGACAGACATTCAGTGATGAATCAGCTAATCAGGCGCTCGACAGCTCCTCTACAAATCACAGCAAAATTCCTTGAGCTCTATTTGTTTATTAATGTTTCACGGGTAATTTATACACGAGGTATGACATTGTGCCGCTGGTCATGGAAAGAAAATTGGCTGTAAAGGTGACACGCACACACAAAATAATTCTAAAAAGCTAGCAGGCTGTGTCCTGGTTATCTAATTTCCAGTCTTGTAATCTCTCTGCAGCTTCGCTTTTCTCCTGCACAAACCTCAAATTTTTTAACGGTGGGATTTCATCTTTTTACGCCCTAACAGGAGCACGAGACGTCGCAAAAAATATTATAGGCCAAAAAAAGCATATCCATTCCTGCTGTGTCTGTGCCACGCTTCTGTTATCTTTCTGCAGTTTGTGGATTCATAAATGTGTGTGCACGAGGTTATGGTGCTACAGCGCCGGGCTGAAACGACGACGGTGTAAACTAATCACGATCAGCATGTTACCTCTCCTGCGGGCAAAACATGCACGTCACACGTATGTAAACTGAACACACGCCACGCGTGTGCTGACAGTTAGGCTTCACACAGAGTGCAGGAGACGTGCTACTCAAGGATGTCCAAAAAAAATGTGGATTAGGAAGCTTCTTCTTAGATGTAAGTCAAACAATCAAAGATGATTAAAAAAACAAAAACAAATAAATTATTGTGCATGAGTTTCAGTGTCAGTTGAAAACTTAATGTCAATATTGTTATTTATGTTCAGTTTCGAGCACACATAACAAATGCAGTCCAGTGCAGATGTGCATTGATTGAGCGTGCATTCCATTTTTCCAACGCTCTCTGTCCTTGGAAGTGTAAAACCTCGCAAAGATCACATGGAAATATTAATTCTGTCTTCTTTTAACAGGAGGCACAGTTGTTTTTTTGGAATTTTGAAACGGGCCGTTTGATGCCGTGAGAGCAATTGATTCAAATGCAGGTGTTTGCTTTCGACGGAGCTGTCAGATCACCACCCACCCTGGACTGGCACACACAAAGAAATTACAATCCAAACCAATCCATAGTTCTGTTACGCAAGATCCAGGAGTGAGTCATCTCCACAAGCTGTCCAAATGACAAGAGAAGGTAGAGCTCAGCATGAAAACACGAACAGTAGCTGAGAAAACACTGCAACTGAGAAGTGAAGCTTAGTTTTGCAGGTTTGGGTATATTTAAATCCTGGAGCTATCCATGGTGCTGTAGTGCAAAGTCCTATATCCCTGTATAGACCCTGAGGCCCATTGGTGCTGGTGCTTATCCACAGATTCTATAGCATGAAGCGGATGAGAGCCCACAACTACCCCCTGGACGAGACACCAGTCCTGCACATTACTTCCCGAGCCAAAGCTAGCACTCATTTACAGGTGTGCGGACTGAGACAGTGCAAATAAAGCATCTTCTCCTAGCACACAGACAAGTAGCGTGTCTGTGCGTCAAACTCAGGTCTACATATTGGCAGCCCAACTCCATATCCCACTGAAATACCTGCTCTTCTGTATTGTGATGAAGTAAGTCCCCAAATTCCACAGTGTAAAGCAGATAAAAATCTAGAATTCTCCCTTGATGGGATGTCTCTCCATAACGGGTTAATTTCCCAGCCAAGGCCAACCCAATCTCACAGCAGTTCGTGATGGCATTACGAAAAGTAAATTAAGGTGCGGTTCGTAATACTGTGACGGGGGCACGAATTCATTTCATGACAGGGACACGAAATGCGGGGTGACATGGCGGGGTTATGGTTAGGGTTACGGGAAGGGAGACACTTATGTTATGGTCATGGTTAGAGTTAGAGTTAGGAGAAGGGGTCGAGTTAGAAATAGTAAAATTAAACAAAGCGCGTCACAAAAAATGTCACTTATTTCGTGACAGGGGCATGAAAAAAAGCGTGAGACTGGGCTGGCCAAGGCTGGTACCCATTTACAGCTGGGTGGACTGGGATACTGCAAGTGAAGCATCTTGCCCAAGAACATGCAGGTAGCATGACCAGGAATCGAATCCAAGCCTGCATATTGGTAACTCATTTCCTTGCCCCACTGAAATACCTGCTCTGCTGTATTGCAAAGTTGTTCTGAAAATTGCCCAAAAACAGAACAAGAAAAAGGGGAAGAAGAAGGAAAAAGCAGAAGAAACGGAAACCCTGGTAGTTTTTCAACTCTTGTGTACTCAGTAAACAAATGGCTGTAAAAGCCAACCTTAAGAATTTTAAGAAATTCAGTGTGTGTGTGTGTGTGTGTGTGTGTACACTCATTGACCATCTCATTACAGTATGTACACCATGCAGGCACTGGGTTTGGGTCCCTTTTGCCTTCAGAAATAGCTTAATTTATCATGACATAGATTCAACAAGGTGCAGCAACCATTCCTCACAGATTTTGGTCCATATTGACACAACAGCATTACACAGTTTCCACACCCTTGCATCACCACCACCACCAGTCGGAATTGTTGATACAAGGCAGCATGGATCAGTGCTTCTTGTTTACAGAAATGTCTGATCCTACCATCTGAATGTTGCAGCATAAATTGAAAATACATGATTCTAACATTTTTTTTACCGGCACACTTCTATCACCTCAAACCGCTCTAGTTATTCTCCTCTTTAACTTTGCCATCAGCAAGGAATTTTCACCCAGAGAACCCATCTGTCACTGGATGTTTGTTCTTTTTCAGACCATTGTCTGTTAAAAATCCCAGTAAATCAACAGTTTTTGAAATATTTAAACCAAATGATCTGGTCCCAACAACCACACCACATTCAAACTCACTTTAAATCAGCCTACTTCTCTATTGTGATGCTTGGTTTGAACTTCAGCAGATCTTCTTCAGCATGTGCACATTTCTAAATGTATTGAGCTTCTGCTCATGTGATTGGCCGAGTAGATATCTGCTTTAATGAGGTTTACCTAAAAAATTGGCCACTGACTATATGTTGCCTGTCAGATCAATGATGGAGTTCTCACATCTGTATGTCTGGCGAATCCTCAACACAAAACGCCTTTTAAAAAATGTATGCTATTTTGTTTCCTTTGATATGCCAACAATGGATTGTTTCCCTGTCAAACCCAAATAACCAGAAGCTATCACTATTAACCAGAACCTAGTGGAATTGAGAAATTTGAAAACAAGCGAAGGAGAAAATCATAAATGACAGCAGCTTCTTCTCGTCTCTTTTACTGTTAGTTTTGTCGTTTTTGGTTGTTCTGTCAGTACGTTTAACCCCCAAATTTTACATATGCATACTGGTGTGCTCTCAGAGGGGTAATTATCATGATTTTTCTTTCCCCTTGATGTTTTCAATTCTTTGGTGACGGGGATTCCTCTTCTCTTTCCTTTAGTCTTTGGGCTGGGCTGCAAAATGTGAAAGACAGAGTAAGTATCTCCCTTTTGGGCTACTGTATCAACATGCGGTGCAACATGACAGCCCACACGAGGCGCCCCGCTCTCATGCAGATAAGAAGGGGTCGTTCTAAGCTCATGAAAGCACATCGAATCATTGTTGGTGGTAATTAAACACTAATGCACAGATGGTTATGTGCTATATTCCACCTCTGCCAATAAACACTCCTAAATCCTATACACGGCAGCTTTAAACAATTATTAGTTCTATAATTTCTGTCTTGTACATGTGATTTAATGAGTAAATGTACTTTAAAGCACATATTTGCACATGTGTTACAAATTATGTAATTCTACCATGAAATAATTTAGATCCCATGAAGAAAAAACCCACAGGAGTTGCCCATGGTCCTGCACCCAGTAAACTCCACTCAACATTTGACTCAATGAAAATGACACAAACCTGAACGTGCGCTATAGAATGAGATCAATATGAAAGTTATCTCAAAATGTTAAAGAAATAGAGAAAAAGTAATATTTTGGAAGTGTGAAATAAATGGGACAGGACAACTTCCGCACATGCGCTCTGTGCGCTACCGCTGGGCGCATTGGGCACTGACGCAATTTGCACAAATTTGTGTTATAACCCACGATATGGTAAGGAAGAATTTATCATTTGTTTTCGGAATTAATTCATAAACTGTGGCCACAGTGTCAGTTTGTGTTAGTTCTTAGATTTCACCTGATGGGGTCTGTACATGTACTACGTCCGCCCCGCGCTGCCTGGGATTACGACGCTGTACATGAATTCTTGCCAAACCACACAATACACAATATTAACTTCATATCGATTCTGCATCTTATTTAAGATTCTGATAAAAAAAAAAAATCACTTAAGTCCTCCAAAGTTAAAATCAGCTCATGAACTGTGGCTGCAAGAAATTCAGTGGACATATGAATGAGCGGAAATTACAAATTAGCCAAATTATTGTAGATTATTTAAAGTATTGTAAATTATAATTTGAGGAAACAAAATTGTCAAGTATAAATGAATTTCACATTAATATAATGTTATATTTTTGTTATAATGGAATGAAAGTATTCGTGCTCTCACATGATGATTGTAATGAGCTCATGGTCACGTTCTCACTCTGGCAGAAGCCACCAGAAGGTGCAGATCATTTGAAGCTCGGCTTTATCATTGATACCTCAACATCTGAAGAGTTTCAGACTTTTATTTTCCACAAGCGGCTGAATCAAATTTAAGAATAAACTCAACATGAGCAGCAAAAATCCACTCAAAGAATCCTCACGTGCTCGTGGATCCACGCAGCAGGAAGAGCTACACGAGGAGCAGCGTCAATCGAAAAAGGAGGATTTGGTAGCTGCTATGAAATTACAGATGAGCACACAAAGCAGGTTTTTGTTTGTAAAATTTAATCCTAGTCAGTAAACCGGGAAAAGAATACCATTCGCCATTCGGCAGGAGTCGTAACCATCACTACATCATGGGCTTCCACATCTCCTTTGAAGATCAAGAGTTTATCTATGTGATACTGAAACTCTGCAGGAGGGAATCCTTGCTCTGGATATGTAAATGTTTCGTGACTAAACCTGATTCTCGATATTTAATGATGCGTCTGTTTAAAGTCGCCCGGTATCTCCATGGCACAACAACAGACACATCCACAGAGACCTCAGGCTGGACACCATCTTCCTCAGTGAGGACATGGTGGTCAAGTGCCCAACAAGGTTGAGTTGGAAGGTCAGTCGAAGAAAAGCTGGCGTGGAACTTCCAACTTCATGGCTCCAAACGTTCTACAGATGAAATTCTACAGCTATGAAGTGGACATCTTTTTCACTGGGGTGTATTTTGTCCATGCCGCTAGCGCATAATTGCCGTTTCCAGTCATATATATGGAGGAGACCTTCAACAACATCCAAATGGCTACCACATCTCCTGCTACATCGGCCGGGCAGCATCCGCTCTCATCAGGAGGATGCTGTGAGGATCCTGACAAGCGGCTGACCATCACTAAACATCACAGCCGACTTGATGGCTCAGGCTGGTCCTTTGTCACCAGGAAGTGAAGCATTTTGATTGAAGCATCACCTCCCGTGTTATATAATAAATCCATTGTATTTTTAAAATTACATTTTGCTTTTTTTCAGCTATTGATGTTATGTTTCTCGACATGTTCTTCATATCACAACACACAACCACAGAAATTGCACTTTGCATGCACCCTATGGCCAGAGTTCAGGTTGTGAGCACATTAAGCAGATGAAGTGCAGGTTTAAATTCCCTACATGAGCTGGTGGTCCAATAGTTTGACTTTCTTGTTTGCCAGCAATTTACCTTATAAAAGTGTAAATTCTGCCCTGATTAGGCAGCTCCAATGAAAACGAGCATTGGGAGCAGGCAAAAGAAAAAGCTTGTATGGAGGGTAAAAGGGAGAGAATGATATATAGACTGAGATAAAGTGTTTTCAATTGAATTGATTTTCAGCCTGTACAGCTGAGACCATTCGCACAAACACACGAATATACACACACTCCCAGCCCAGGACACAAGCCATTTTCCAGCCGCATTTTAAGTCTAAATGCCTGGAAAAACCAATCAAACGTCCTCCTGGGTGAGAGGGCAGGTGTTCAGCTGCAGTTTGGCTAATTTGGCTGTGTGTGCATGTGCACGACAACGTGCAGGTTTGTGTGGCAGTTTTACTTCAGCCGACAGATTTCTGCACACGGTAATCTTTGAGAATCGTGTCAGCTGCAGAACACAAGCTGTGGTTGGGTTCCAACGACTTGGCTGTGAGGTTGTAAAACCACAAAGACACGCAATCTGGTTTTTGTCCAAAAATGTAGCTGCACATTTTCCCTCCTGTTGTTTTCTGCTCTTTTTAGTGGAGATGGTTAAATGATTCACTGACCTGAGGGTGGCAGTGTGGCTCTGTGGTCCAGTGGGAGAGAAGAGGCGGGGGAGATGAGTGGTGAAGATACTCTCACTTTGCACCTTTTACTTTTTCCCTTACTATTCACACAGTGGCTCTTGATTTGCCTCATGAATCGCGTCTCTCTCATTTCCTTTGTTGATGGATTCAAGGACTCATCATCTCTCCTCTTGCATTGAAACTAAAAAGATACTAAATATTACTTGCGCGTTCAAGAGCTTGCGGTAAAAAAAAAAACAAAACAAAAAAACATATAATTCATTGACTCCA
>CABFOU010108912.1:1570-12052 GCA_900660325.1 Opsanus beta
CACTCTTTCCCTACACGACGCTCTTCCGATCTCGGTCAGGTGCCTGGGGGTAGGAAGTGTAGCCTAAAAAAAGGAAGGTGTGGCCCTTCTTTTTCAAAAAGCAGAATTTCTGATCATCTCAACTAAACTCTGTATGTGATCAGGATCTACGCCAAAAACATTCTGTACATTATCTTAATGATTAAAATGATCACATTTAACTTGTCTCCAGAGTCATTCTCATAGAACAGAACTAAATGTTCATTTCTCAACCATAAGCACATGTAGCCATAGCAGCCCAAAACCGCCACATATGGCTCCTTCACCAAATTAAGCTTTTTTTTTTTTTCTTTTTTCTCCAAGGTCAACTGCACATGTTAGAGTGGCCTTTTATTGTTACTAGTCCAAGGCCCATTTGTGCAACAACCACGCTATTTTAAAATACCATACCAGCCAAGTGGATGGATTATTTTGGCAAAGGTGAAGTACTCACTAACACAGATTTTAACAAATTTGTGAACAAAACATGAGGAATTGTGTGCATAGAAGAAGCATTAGATCTTTATCTTCAATATATGATCATTTGGAAATTAAGGTGTTTTGCTGAGTATATTTTGTTAATCATAAACTGCTTTTAATCACCCTGTTAACAAGAACTGTGCAACAAACAATGGATGAGGACATTTCTATAGTCACATGATTTGATTGGGAGTGCTGACATCAAGCACTACTCTTCCTTTGTAAACCACAGAAACAATAAGTAAAGAATATGTATTGAGCAACGAAATCTCAACATCATTGTTTGCTTATAGACTGCAGAGTTGTACAAGTGTACCAGTTTGAAACACAACTCTGCACCATGATGGTAACTGGAAGAACTTCAAAGAACTTCTTTTAGCATATGTTTTTTTTAATCGGTGTATGTATGTGTTGTGTGTAATGTTATAGGATATGTGCAATACTGCTATGTAATTGTTGTTGAGGTGGTATGCGTGATGATGTATTGTTTGTTGTCATTGTGGTTGTCGTGGCATTTATGGCACAGTTGCTGAGTCCAAGACAAATTTCCCAAAGTGGGACAATAAAGTATGTTCTATTGTATTCTATTGTATTGTATTGTAAACCTTTCACCTATGATTTAGATTGCAACAGTCATTCCAGAGGATTTAATATGGTTGTCCAGTGTCAGGATCCGTCCGGACCCGGACCCATGTTCCTCTCTGTCTCATCCTCATTCCTGTCTCACCCCATGTCTGCGTCTGGTCTTGTCTCCTTTTGTGTGTTAGTCTAGTCCTTAGTGTAATATAATCCAAGCCATGTCTTAGTATTATTTTCCCAGCCATATCCAAGTCTTGCTCCATGCCATGTTTTCCGCCATGCCCTGTATTTTTTCCATGCCGTGTCCTAGTTTATATTTATTGATCTACATCACATCCATGTTTTGTGTTTATTCTTTTCACATCACGTCCCACTTAGGTTTCAGTTCACTGTATTTGTCCCTAGTTCATTATTAATATTTATTTGTTCCAGTTCCCCTCACCTCTTTTAGCTATTTATCACTTTGCCTCCACATTTTGTCTCTGCCTGGTTTTATCACAGTCATTATTTATTTCCATGTTTAGTCACTATCATGTTGCCTGTTTTCTATTGTTTGCCACTGATTATTGTCTTTGTTGTTTATATGGTTAGTCTTCATTTTCTTGTTTGTTATAAGTTATTTTCTATTTTAATCACTTAGTATCGTATGTGTTCATGAAACATATTTTGGTTTTCTTTGTTCATTGGTTATGTTGTTTAGATTGTGTCACTTGAGTAAAACGTTCATGTTACTTCCTGTTTATGCTTCCCCGTCACGTCACCGATGTGTCACTCACGTCTCTAGTCATGCCCCTGCCACGATATTCGTTCCCCATCACATCACTCACACCTCCTGGTTTCACTAAGTCACGCCCCTTGTCTCATCATTCGTCCTCGCCTCAGTCACTCTCCCCTGTCACTCCCTCACATGTGTTTCTTGCCGTCCGGTCTAGTTTTCACCACGACCCTCACTAATCTCACACACCGGCTTTCAATATCGTCTAATTATTTCCTCACTATTTAAGCCTCGCACTCTCCCACGTCAAGTCTTGTCCTGTTAGCCCTTTTGATATTACAACTTTTGCTTTGTGTATTTTCAACCTCGTTTTTTTGCCTAGCCTTTTGTATCCCCGGTTACTGTGTTTTTGGACTCCTGCCTGATCTCGACTATGCCATTGCAAAGCTCTCATATGTATCCTCGCCTTAAGGACAGCTCTTATGTGTACCAATCCTGTAACCTGTTGAACTACGATAAAGCCTGTTTCCTTTACCAAGCCAGTGAGTCTGCATTTGTGTGTCCTTCTGCCTGCCTGTCAAGCCACACGGCTCCCGCCCGGGAACCTGACATCCAGGAACAAGCTGTTTTGAAAACCAATTTTGTTATCATGAAAAATGTGAAGAAAATCACTCTTGTTGAACACATCAACGAAATCACTGTATATTTGTATAATTTCAACAGTCCACGGATGAAGAAATCCATGTAAAATTCAGTAACTCAGCTGGGTAACCATCCAGCACAGCTGACAGAGTTGAACTAACATAAAAAAATATTGCATTGGACTCTTTCCTTGAGCTTAAAGATGGGGGTCATAGTGGAACAGATAATGGAAAAATTGTGCATTTGGTGGTACAAGCACCAAATGTGGGATGGTGATTCCCATGAAATTATTAAGCAAATTTGGTTAACTGGCCACTTGAAAATTCAAGATGGTGGCCATTTTCCAAGATGGACATCAAAATGACCAATTGAAAATCACTTTTTTTTTTTTTTTTTATAGAAATGCTCCTGAGTGATTGATGAAAATTATATTGATGCCAAATTCCATGTTTTTGAGCACGTTGGATCTTATTTTCAAACTTCCAATAGGGCCAAATACATATTTGTCATGTTTATTAGCATGTTTGACTGTCATTTCAAGAATTTTTCAGAACCAAGTGGCCTGCATATCTACACCATATCAATATATACTAGTGCATGGGGTGTAAGGGCTTACTGGTGGAGGTAGTACCTTTGTATCAGCAATCGGCCACATCCACTGGATGGATTACTGGCACTGGTCCTCACTGCTTTCAGCTCTCACTATAACAGCCACACCCCAGGATTACTTTTATTTGGCATTTATGGTATTTACTGTTTTGCTTATGTGTCAAATTAGAATGAAGTTTATTAGATTTAGTCCTAATAGTTTCCATCCAGCACAAGATTTTAAAGTGTTCATGTATTGAAACTACTGCATGGCAGTCTATTAAAAAGGTGTTTAGTGTTGAATATACTGTGTTGTTATATTTAATATCCACAGTTAACATAGTCAAATGCCAATTCATGCCAATAAGAGTCTCATATTGTCACTGATTGTGATTGAAAACCTACAATTTAACACAAAGATCACACAAATCAAATAAGTAACAAAATGCTTGTGCAAAAAAAAAAAGAAAAGAAAAGAAAAACAAGGGTTTGGAGTTGACATGGCGGCTGTCTTGAAATTAGATGCGATCTTGGATTTTACTGATCCTGTAAAACATATTCATTGTGATGAATAACATACATTTTGGCATGAATATTACACAAATCATTCAAGTAGGAGCATTTCTATGCAAAAAGTAATTTTCAGTTAGTCACTTCGACAGCCATCTTGGAAAATGGCCACCATCTGGAATTTTAAAATTGCCAATTTACCAGATGTGGTACTTTTATCAGCATCTGCAAAATTCTGCTGTAAAATTGATGTTATCTGCTCCACTATCATGACTGAACAATTTAAACAATTAACAGAATGGAAGATTAAATATCATCACATTGTCATATTGTTTTATATCCACCCTCAGATAACGGCAATGTCCTTAAAGATGTTTCAGAAGAAGTGATGACTTCTATGCTGACAGTAGAGTGACCGCCAGAATGGCCACTATAATTGACAATAATTGTCTGTTGATGCCAGCTGCTGTAAATTAGATCAGGTTAACCTGCTGACTGGAGGCTGTAGTCAAGGACTTTGTAACAGGAAGAGCAACAGATTCAACTGCCAATTACAAGTCAGCAATTTTTATTGCTCATTCTACTAATTAATTTCGTCATCTGAATTCCTTGATTAGGATGTAGTAAAAAAAAAAAAAAAAATTATATTAGTTTAGGCATCATTTTGCAATTAATGACCTTTCAGTCACTGCATCTGTTACATTTGGTGCAGATGTTCAGATGCTTCTTTGTGTATTTATAGTGATATAGCAATTTTCACTTTGCATTCTCATGATGTAAGTCTAAAGATAACTGGAAATAGAAATACACTTATTTGATGGCTTGTCTGGTATTTCAGTGCCACAAGTATTTCAGTGCCACAAGTAGTCCATCTACCAATATGCCGACCTAATGCGATTCCTGGTAATGCTACATGTCTGTTTTGTTGGACAAGACACTTCATCTTCTTTATCCCAGTCCACCCACCTGTAAATGGGTATCTGGCTTTGGCTAGGAAAAGTAAAGTATGATGGACTGGTGCGCTGTCCAGGTGGAGTTGTTGGCTCTCAACTGCTTGACACTATGATATCCAGTGATAAGCACGGGCACTGATGTGCCTCAGGGCCAATATAGGACTTACTTCTCCCATGTCACTTTTACATTCAGTTTTACAGCCCAATAAACTGCCCAGTAAAGATTAAAAGACACTGTAAGAGGACAAAAAAGTGACCAGACAAATGATCATTTACAATTCCAAAATATAAATTTAAAAAAAGGACAAGTCCTTTTTCAATCTCAAAACAAAATTAATTATAGATTTGTATGTTGCCTACATTAGTTGAAAACTTACAACTGACCTGACTTTCAATAATTTTCTGAAAATCTCAGTTTACCTCAGTTGCCATGGTGCAAACTGCATGGAATCTGCTATTTTTGATCCTTCATATAAGATGAAATGTGAGTTATCAGTAAAATCATCTCCACTTATTCCATTGTTCAGAGTCATATTTTTCCCCTTCCCTTCATCGGGTTGAAGCAAAAATTATGTTCTTCTGTATTTGCTTGTTTGAAAACTTATTCTGCTCAAGCAACAATGTACCAGCCAAAATCAAAAAAAAAAATGGGTTGGTATGGAAAATGCAAATTAAAAAAAATTAAAAATGCAGTGATTTACTTTGACCTTTTTTCAATGTAGACAGAATTAACCCAAGACAGTTCATGTTTGTTTTTTTGTTTTGTTTTTTGTTTGTTTGTTTTTTCTGGTCCACTTTATTTGATTTGTTAATATCCACACATGATGTTGTGGGCTGCCTCTCCTTCTGTGTGTCTGTGTACTTTTTCCCTTTCACTAACTACTTCTTCCAGGTGCAGTACCTTTTTTGCGCCACCAGATGGTCGATGGTACCTGCTCTCGCCACTAGAGGGCTTCATCCCGGCTTACCGTCCTTCGCCACCAGAGGGAGTCATGGCTGACCTCTACCCTCTGGTGACAGGTGTCACACATCAGCTCCTCATCAGCAACCCCATAAAGCTCCGGTTTAGGCGCTTCTTCGTCGCCAGTTCCTACCAAGACATTCTCAGTTAACCCTGGTCTGATACCTTTTGTGACTTTTTGATCGTTTCCTGATCTTCTCTTTGCGGTACCGTTTTGGTGTATGTTTCCACACCTCCCGGACTCCTGGGTATTCTCCACCCACTGCTTCAGAGGAAAAGTCGGTATCTTTTTGCTCAGTTTATTCTGAATGTTTTTCTATTTGCTTATTCAAGCCTATTTGTGTTCTTCCTGCGCAAGACAACAGTTCTGCTCAACTGCATCTGTGAGCACTCCTACATCCTGCACTACTCTGAACTGTGTTCAAGCCTGCATTCACAACTGTTAAGGACTCTGTTTATTATCAAGAGGATTTTTGCCAAAAAATGTTTTATCAGTAACTTTGTGACTGTTGTGTGCACCTTTTGGCCTCAGCTAATTCTGAGCCTGAAGCTCTGCACCCTCCACAGCAGTAGCTCATGTCAGCCATCTTGGTACTCCCTGCTTCCCACTCACAGTCCCAAGTTTACTCTAAGTTCAGGGTAACTGCTGACGTTAGACTCCTCCCAGTTTTTCTCTGGTTATAAGAAGCCTGCTGCCTTTCACCTGCCTACTAGTTGCTGTCCACTTTGGCACCTCTGTCATCACTGCAGGAATTGCTCATCCAGTCATCTGTTGGTCCAGGTTACTAAGTGCTGTCACTTACCTCCTGTGCCTCTCCTCCTTCAGTCAGCCTTCCGGATTCGTGGTTCTTACCTGGCTCCTGGACACATTCCCACCATGCTGTGTGGCCTGTAGTTCCTGCTTCCAGCGCTAGGCAGGCCCTGTCTCCACTCAGCCATCCATCATTGCACATTCCTTTATTGTACAATAAAACCTGTTCATTTATTCACAACCAACACTGACTGTTCTCTGTCCGCATCTTGAGTCCAGCCCCTGTCCCTCCCGGGCCAGGGCCCTAACACATACCATGACAGACCCTGCCTTTTTGACTTGTTGACAGTCTGGAAGGCTCTCTTCATCTGGAGCAGATGATGTCTGTTTCTTACAAAAAAGATCTGGAACATATGGCTTCTGTTTTTACAAAGTAAAGTTTTAAATGGCATTTCTGAATGTAACTTGATTTTGTAGTGCTGACAAAAGTCTCTCAAAGTGAAGTCAAGTCACTAGCCCATGTGACTATATCAGCTATTGATGAATGACAGTTCTTCTTGCAGTGCTGCCTGAGGTATCGGAGATCACGGGTGTTCATCTTAGGCTTGTGCCGTTACCCTTTACACACTAAAATTCCTCCAGATTCCTTGAATCATATTATGCACTGTAGAGGGAGAAACACAATATATATAACAAACATAATTTCAATAATTTGCTCATGCATTAGTTGACAATGTGGAAATCCTCTGGCCACCTTTGCTCCTCAAAGAGCCTTTCATGGAAACTGCTTTTGTACCAAATCATGAATACAATCACCTGTTGACATCACCTGTTTGAATTATCATTATTTATTAACTTGCCTCATTACTAGCCCTAAATTTCCCCATCCGAGCAGTTGCAGGCTTGAAATGCGGTAATGGATGTGTATTAACAAATGAAATTAAGTTGACCACACAAAACATAAATATTTTGGGTTCATACTGACTGCAGAGAAATAGAAGTCAAAGTTTTCCACCTTAACTTTTTATGATTTAGGGTTGTTTTTATGATTTAGGGTTTGCAAACCTTGAATAACAGGGGTCATGTATCATTTCTATTTTGAAAAGATTTGTGACTCCATCAGAGCGTGTTAGGATCATTTTTGATGTATGATAACTATTTAAGCCTTGGGCTGGGCAATCTTCTTCTTTCGGCTGCTCCCATTAGGGGTCACCACAGCAGATCATCTGTTTCCATCTCACTCTGTCTGCATCTTCCTTTGACATATCCTTCCTGACCACATCCATAAACCTCCTTTTTGACCTTCCTCTTCTACTCCTGCCTGGGGGCTCCATCCTTGGCATCCTTCTCCATCCACTCCACGCTGCTTGCCCTTTGTTCTTCATCTCTCTGCAACACTCTCCATTACTTTCAACAGTTGATGTGTATTGAAAGCCATCCACCGTCATCCACCTATTCCACTGGTACTCCATGTAATCACACCACTCTACTGCTCATCCAACTCATTCTGGCACATGTACTCCATTCTCCTCCTAATAACTTTCATTCTCCTTTCATTCCCCTTCTCTCCACAGTCTACCTCCTTGTCTCTGGGCTTTTCTCAGTGTGCTTCGTATTCTCATTACAGATCACAATGTCATCTATGGACACGCCCATCTGATGTTTACTATCACTATTACAAACCAGAAAGTTTGGAAAATTACTCTTCTTACTCTTGTAAAACATTCTGGTTCCAAACTCCACAGCCACCAATCCTTAATATCACCAAGCCAGCACTGCTACATCCCTTTGACATCAGACCAGCACATTTCCATCTGCATCCTTTATGATCCTTAGCAGTTTCATTTTTTTCCCAGTGGTCCCAGTTTATCTTGAGCTGCAATTGGTCAGTTTTGCGAGGATGCCATCTCTGCACATGATGTCATCATCCCAACACTGCCTTTGTCTACTGACTCTGGTTGACTGACAACATAAAATGACCTTGTAGCAGCTCATTTGCAACAATTTTGGGTGGAATTATACGTCACCCAACAGATGGACATGAATACAATATTTAGTAGGGGTGCCAGGGCCCCTGATCTGGAGTGAGGTGGTCAGGTCAGAACGTACTTTTGTTCAAGGTGTTTTTTTAATAGAATGGACCCCCCCTGCTTTGATTTTTGGGGGTCTGCTTGGCATCTGCTCTTGCGAAAAATATATTTTGGAGGAATTTATCTCAGAAGACTGCGACGAAAAATGTCCTCAGATTCTGGGGTAGGGTAAATGTATTTGATCATTTCACCATCATTTCTGATGAAAAAACATACATTATTGTTATCATTTTCAAGGGTAGGAAGTAGAGAGTCTGTTGGTACAACATTTTTTTGGCAGGGGTCAACGGGTGCAGTGCTAGGGGTCAAAAGGTCACGCCAGGAAGGGGTTGCTTAAAATCTAGGGGGCGGAAACCTTGTTAGGCCCAGGGAGGCCAAACCAATTATAATAATTGAGTGCAACCCCGCTCATTTTGAGAGGGCTATATGGGGCAGTTTTTAAAAGCATAAGGAAAATGATAGTCTTTATGTTTTCGTACTTTAACCCCTTGTGGGCCAAACACAAAAGTCAAAAATCATCAAAATTTTTTGATTTTTGGCAGATCAAGTAAATAATGAAAAAAGGTGAAGAGTTAAATGTAATTATGCATTTAATCATGTCACTTGAACAACTTTTCAGTATTCATACATTGTATCTGATGTAATAATAAGCAGTTTAACCCCGGTCCTTGGTTGAAAACCGGGTGGTGAAGAAACCACAAGAGCAAAATTAGCATTCATATTATTCTCTGTTGCCCTAGCCCTACAGATTTATTCCAATAGGCCTACAGTGGTAATCAACAAGTTACAATATGTTTTGACATCTTAAACCCTTTAAGTTTGGAATAATGTTAACTAGGGTAACCAAACAAATGAGGCTATGAAGATAAACAGCAATATTCCTTTGCTGAAAATAGTCAAAAATTGATCAAATTTGGATGGCGTGAAGTGAGTCTTGAAGTGAGTCAACCTTTCACAATCAATTACACTTCATTTATCGTGCACGTGGCCATAAAGCCATCAAATATATCACAACGAGGACAGACTAAAGGAATGATGTCTTACTGGACGAGGTAATCATGCTCATTTAGATTTTCTGCAGCTAAGTTACACTGCAAGGGATCTGCATCACTTCTGCACTGCTTCGTACATTGAACTCTTGCTTTCCTGCATTGGCATCAAGATCGACACTTCTGGCAGTTACACTTGTTTGATGGTAGATTTGGTTTTGGAGATTTTGTCATTCGTGTAGCAAGAACATATCCTTTATCAGTGTCTCACCCGAAGTCTGTTGGAGGTGGCAGAGCGAGTGTGGGTCTAGTAGCTCTTCTCCAAATGAGTATCTGATACAAGGCCCTCTTGAGGTGGAGGCGAAGGGCATCTGATGTTGGCAGCAAGGAATATCGAATATCAGATATTTTTGTCTTGAACAGCTGATAGCTTAGCTCATCCATTGACCCTTGGAAATCCTTTTTCCCATAAAGTGCATACATGTATTTGCATGCAGAATCTACGACTGACATTATGTATCTCTGTGCATCATAGTAACTGATTGAATTCCCAAATCTGTTGAGGAGGGTAACAGTTTCCATACTTATTTGTTTGATGACATGCAATGCCATACCAACCTGTTTTGGAGTTGGTATAGAAGACATGGATGCTATTATTTCCTGGCAAATGTTCAGTACTTGTTCATGCTGTTTCGGCGGGAGTGCCACACGACCATCTTGTCCTACATCAAATGGCACGTCAAGGATCATCCACTTTTGATTGTACAAATCAGTAGGTACAAGCTCTGAGGCCTCTTCATAGGATATGTCACGATCCGATTTATCTGGTTTCTCATCTTGAAGCTTCTGGCGTAGGTTCTGCTCTACATCCTTGACTGCTTTTCGAATTGCCTTTGCAACATGGAAAGATTCCCGCTGTTAATGAGCCTGATTACCTTGTTCACAGGTTTCTGAATTATTCATGTCATCCTCATCATCTAGATATTCCCATTCCTCAAGCTTGCCCTTCAAGTGCTTCACTTTAGACAACACTGTTGACAAGGATTGAGCTGAAGAACACACTAAGTTGGAGGTACCGACCTGAGGGACAACAACTATGTTTCCTTCAAAATGGCTGTCTAACTGCTTAATCAAATGCTTTGAAGAGTACAAATGTGCATCCTCAACATTCCTATCTCGCAGTTAGAAAGCCATTTTGAAGGAAAC
>CABFOU010109221.1:0-10534 GCA_900660325.1 Opsanus beta
GGGGTCCAGACACTATACTCCCTGCTAATTGTGTGGTAGCAGCTATGACTTGGGCGATCGAGTCAGCTGTGAGAGAGGCTCAGCAGGATCAGCCAGATCCAGGAACTGGTCCCCCTAACCGTCTGTTTGTCTCAGATTCTGTCCGTTCACAGGTCCTGCAGTGGGTTCATGCTTCATGGTTCTCATGCCATCCTGGGATGAATCATATTCTGTCGCTGCTCAAAAGACACTTCTGGTGGCCCACTATGGACTTAGTAACCCGTGCCGTTGTTGGTGCCGGCACGGTTTGGACCTGAGGAAAATCTTCTCATCACCCTCCTGCTGGCCTGCTTCATCCTCTACCTATTCCCAGTCGCCCTTGGTCGCACATTGCCTTGGATATTGTCACCAGGTTACCTCCCTCCAATAGTAATACCATTATATTTACCATAGTTGACTGTTTTTCCAAGGCCGTTCATTTTGTCGCATTGCCTAAACTTCTTTCTGCCAAAGAAACTGCTGACCTTATAATTAATCATGTTTTCCGTCTCCATGGTATCAGTTCAAGGCTAGAGAGCCTTCTGTCAAGCCCTGGGTGCATCGGTTAGCCTCTGCTCCGGTTTTCACCCTCAAACGGCCAGGCTGAGAGAGCTAATCAGGATCTGGAGTCAGCGTTACGCTGTGTTGCGGCGTCGAACCCTGTTGCCTTGAGCACCCACTTAACTTGGGTTGAGTATGCACACAATTCCCTGACCAGTGCTGCCACTAGCATTTCACCTTTTGAAGCCTCTCTTGGTTATCAACCTCCTCTGTTGGTTGTCATAGACTCCCTCAGGAGGGGATGCCATTCCATCGCAGGTTACTTCCCCAGTCAAAGCTGGTACCCATTTTCAGGTAGAGATGATGCAGCAAAAGTGTCTTGTCCAAGGACAGAGACGGGTAACGTGACTGGGAATCAAACTCAGGTCTACATCCCACTGAGCTACCTGCTCTACCTCATAGTAATATTAGAGGATACCAAAAAAGAAAAAAAAATCTACTACAGAGGTTCAAAGAAAACCCACCTTCAAGCATGAAAAAACAAGAAGCAAAGTTGAAGTACTGAGTGCGCTGCACTTTGTTTCCAGGTCAATGGTTAGGGAACATAAACACAGACGGCACCCGTATCCAGTCGATTGGACGCCCTTTAGTTATTCAGCTGAGTGCCATCTTTTATTTGTAGATTTTGTGTCAGTTTCTGGTGAATTATGCTAATCTGTGCTGTGTTAATACACTGTGAGATTTTTTTCTTATAAACGTAGCATTATATTTGGTCGTGGCTCTGAAAGTGTCTCAACCTGCTTGTACAGATAGTGCCAGGATGTTTTTGTATGTTTTGAATATTATAATTTATGTTTTTTGTGGTTTTTTTTCTACCATTTTGTTGTTTCATGTTCCTATTTGGTGGAAATTCAACCTGACTGTGCACCGTAAGCTAGCGCAACTAACTAATTGTTCTTACCTACTGTCACGATATCTCCATCATGCAAATATTTAACAAACCCGTCCCATTTCTAGTGGCAGAAAACACCAAACAAACAAGCAGATGCCACATTGTAATGGGTTGTTTGTATTGCGTATATCCCATAATGCAGTGCGCATTCAGAACACGAACTTGGCTTGTTGGTCACCAACTCTATAACATTTAATTTTTCCTGCTCATGTTTGTTCATTATTCAAACACAAAAACTGATCTACATGAGCTTGCAGTCAGATGGTTCCACTGGCCATGGAAGACGAGATTAGTCGACATTCACTCACTCGATATTATTAACTGTCTTAAAATAGCTTAATCTTTAGATCACCTTCTAACTCTTTCATAAAATGCACGCTCAGGTTCACGCTGAAATCATCCATATTTGTTCGTCATCATCCAGTTCCTGAGCTCACAGCTCTGCTGTCAGCGTGCAAGTGCAGCTTGAAACGCTGAAGACGCAGATGACAAGAACTCTGCCATTTTCTGCTTTACATAAGAACAACAACAGCACTACAGTGTGTCTGTGAGCGATCCGGCTCCGCTCCTGCAAGATCAGGATCAGCCCAAAAACAACAGCATCACCCAACTTCCACTTGGCAGCAGCAAGACGTCTAATCTGACAATTTGTGCTCATCTTTACAGCAGGGCGGTCCAGAAAGAAATCCTCCGAACATTTTTTTTTTTTTACTCTTCCATCTTCTCTCCTGCTTCTGCTCTGTGCAGAACGTGGAACAGTGTCGCCATTAAAATGTTCCTAAAGTGGTACATTCCATCTCTCTTTCCCTGCACAAACCATGGCTAGGCCTGGCGTGGCGAGACTTGCCGGTGTTCAGCAAGTTGACCAAGAAATCAGTTGGGGGAGGGGGCTGCAACTGAAAGGAGGGGTTTGGCCCTCTCTCGCCTGCGGTGTTTGCATTGTTCAGTTTATATTAAGTGCAAGGATTACACTGAATAGACACGTGGGATGAGAGAGAGAAAAAAAGACAGCAAAATAAAGACGGAGAGAGAGGCGCGACTGCCATCCTAGCAACAGTTCCCTTAGCAACACAATCTGTCTGGAGAGAAAGGAGGCTCATGCTGCTGACACACTGAAGGTTATCTCCCAGCATTCCCTTACAAACACTCACCCGCTGGGCCATGATGGGTGGCCACCAGTCATCACACCTTCATCACCCAAATCTCACAAGCTGAGACCTTATATATGCACGAAAGAGTTTACCAATGGCGTCATCGTGTACAACAAGTGATTATAGGCTCGAGCTGCTTTATGGAAAGAAAGCATAACGTCCAGGATGTGGGCCATGCTGCTCAACAGCCTGCAGAGAATGAAGTGCCAGCTTACCCCCCGGGAGCACGGCGCTCCAATCTGGGCTCCACAGCAAGAGACCGTGGGGTATTTATAGTGTAGACGAGAGAAGCTCTCGATGAAACGCAACAGACGACTGTCAGATATTCATCTGCCGGTGAATGCGTGGAGCTTTACAGTTTGGGAACCTGGCTGAAGGCCACACAGATGAGTGATGGGAGACAAAACATTGTAAACTCTCCATCAGCGTGACTACGAGCGTCTAACGTGGCATTCACATGCTTCAAATACAGCACGGGCTCGATACACCACCTGCAGTCATGTGACTCTACGGTGATTCCTCACAGACCGGCGTCATTGGCATTTTATCTGATACAGCAGAGAACGGATGCATCATGCACAAAAAAGCCCACATCAGGCTTTTCCTCCTCCTCAGTCATCTCGCTGCCGCCTCAGCCACCGAAAACGGATTGTCTGTCCACAAGCCAGATTTAAAAAAAGGAAAAGAAGATTGCTCCTTAAATGAACTGCCAAATTCAGCTTCTGAGTGCCATAATCAAGTCATGCACTATTAGAGTTAGAAATAAATGCATGGTAATAATTTTTTAACCAAAGAGTGTTTATCAGATTTAAGAAAAAAAAAATTCTACTACTTAATTTGTCTCCAAATTTGAAATATATACGAGTATTTAAGTGTTTACAGTACGTCAAGTGAATGTTAAAATATATACATAGTTTTTATTCCTAGAAATCAGTTTCCACTCTCTTTATCATCCACCACTTTTCCAGTTCTGTGTCCCTGTGGCAGCTGGTGAAACAAGGTAACCCAGACATCCTTCTGCCCACCCACATCCCCCAACTCCTCCTGGGAAATCTGACAGTGTTTCCAGGTTGGATGGGATATATAATCCATTCAGCATGTTCTGGGACTGTCCAGGAGTCTGCAAACAGCATCCAGGAGGTTGAAGCGGCTCCATATTCTGAGCTCATGCTGGATGTCAGACCTCCTCATTCTTTGCCAAAACATGGGTCCAGCCATGCTGTGAAGAAAGCTCTTTTTGCCCACTAGTGTCCACGATGTTCATTCATTTGGTCACTATCCAACGATCAAGACCATAAGCGAGGGTTGGAATGGAAATCAACTGGCACCTTACTTTTCAACTCTGATCTTTCCTCAACGCAATAGCCCAGTCTAGCAACACCTGAATTATTGCCTTAATCTACATGTTGATACCGAGCAGGCAGCTCAGTGGATAAGGAGCTGGCGTGCCAACATGTAGACCTGGGCTTGAATCCTGTTAGTGCTACCTGTCTGCCCTTGGACACGACACTTCATCTGCATTGTCCCAGTCCACCCAGCTGTAAATAGGTACCTAGCTTGGCTGGGAAGTAACCTGCATTGGACTGCCATTCTGTCCAAGGGGAGGTGTGGATTCTCATCCGCTTCATGCTACAGAATCCGAAGAAAGGCAGCAGTACCTTCTTCTTCTTCTTTCGGCTGCTCCCGTTAGGGGTCGCCACAGCAGACTTCTACTTCTTCTACCTGTGTGACTCTTACAGATGGCAGAACCATCCCCACCCCCTGAAAATAGGCATCTAACTGCCAGGTGATGGCTAAGTGTCCCCTTGGCCTTTTCCAGGTACAGGGTTCCTCATAATGGAAGCACCTGCGAGCTTGATGATGCTAAGAGAAGTGCTTTATATGACCATATTGCTGTAGCTAATGCTCCCTCACAATGCAAATACTATGACACATCTGCGTCTCATTTGACGCAAAGTCATTCCAGTGGTAACCAATGATGCTGTGGAGAGAGCCGGTCCTCCCCTTAGGTTCCTGGTTACAGTCCAAATCTCACAGCAATACAGTACAACTGGAAGCACCAGGAGCCTGAAGAATTGGACTTTTGTTACAAAGATACTGGCACTGACAAATACTTCTGCCTTCCATCAGACGATGGTACACTTTAAGAAGGGAATGCGAGAAAGCCCATCCCTGGATATCCTGACCAAGGGCCATCAAGGGTCCCAATTCTGGAGGGTGGACAATGGTGCACTGCATGGCAGCACCCATGCCCAAGTTTGAGGCAGTTCACCTGAGTGAGTACATCCCAATAGGACATAATCACTACTCAAGCCAGCTACTTTGACAAGTTACTATGTAGTTTCCTCAAAAATGAGCTTGTTGAGCTCATTTGTGTTGCTCATGTTGGGATGCTATTTCATTGATATTAAATCATTGAATTAATAATTCATTCATTTTCTTCCGCTTATCTACTTCTGGGTCATGGTGGCAGCAAAATAACAGCTCAGCACAAACTTTCCTATCCTTGGCAAAGCCCTCTGACTCTTCCTGGTTGATGGCTTTTTATGAGTAACACAGTAAGGGATGGAGTCACCTTGCCTGGATTAGGGACACAGGGCCACCTCCTGGATTTAGGTCTTGGGGGGAGCTTGCAGGTGAACGTCTGGTGGACGGGCCTATAGGCATGGGGCTCAGTCAGGCTCAGCCCAAATAAACACCATTGTGTCACCTCCATGTGGACTCACCACCCACAAGGGGAGAATGAAGGGTCTGGTGCAATCCCAACAGGCATTGTACAGATGCGACTGACACTCCGTCATACTAAGTCTCTGGTTACCAGTTCTGGTCCTCTGGGACATCTAACCTGCACATTTTTCCATTTCTGAGCAGGTACCTCATTGGGATGAGAGCTGGGTTACCAATATTTATACCTGGGTTCCATTCCTGGTCATGCCAGCTGTGTCCTTGAACAAACTTCATCTGGTGTAAATGGATACTGGCATTTTCTGGAGAAGTATCCTGCGATGGACTGATGTCCTGATCAAGCAGAGTTGTGTACTCTCATCCACTTAATGCTGTGGAATCTGACACCAGTACCAACAGACCTCAGGACCTACATAAGACTGACTAGGACTTCTGCTCTACAAAAAGCTGATTAACTCAATCAGGATTATGTTAGTTCTTCATTGGCTGAGCACACCTAAATGAGATAATCAGCTTTTGGCAGAGCAGAGAGAGATTGAAAACATGAAGGTTTGGCAACAGCTGAACTAAATAATTTAATCTTTTCAGTTGTGATGTTAGATAATTTTGTATGTTGATTAGCTACACACCAAAGACTCCCATTAGTCACTTCCTGAAGGACTCACAAAAAGCCACTAAGCTTCCAGTCCTGCCAATTCCACAAAACCATGAAGTTTGCATTGGGATTTGGGACTGTGACCCAATCTTAACACCTTACTTTTCATTGCCTCATTCCAACAAAACTTTCTTGCTCTCCATTAGCAGAGAAATCTCAAATGGGCATTTGAGTTGAAAACACAGGCGTGTGTCCAGCACACGATGAGGACAGATGAGCGTTGCATGTGCTGTTTCAATGTTTCAGGTAAACCCACTGCATGTTCTGGTCAGCGACGCCTGTTCATGGCGAGCAGATGACCTGTTGTGATCAAACACAACCTGAAGTTCATTCATTTTCATGAGTCCGTGTGGATTTTCGACTCCACTACTTGAAGAAGATTCGCTCCTGATGGTGATGACGCATCAAGAGAACACATGTTCCAGCTCTCGCCTATCTGCTGTACGAATGCACATATATCTCCCGTTCTGAAGTGGATGTGACAGAGGAGAAAAATAAAAGAAGAAAGGAGCACAACGATTTAAAAGCAGAACCTTGGGATTCAACGTCAGCCACCATTAGAGAGAACTTTACACTTAGCTGAAAGGACAGCGCTGCATCCTGTTTTCCAACTGATGCGTTTGCTTTTTTTCTGAAGAACAAATAAACTATTTTGATAAAATGCTAATTGAAGTGGACTGACTTAATTAATAAGCAATTACAAGAGCAACGCAAAGTGCATTATAAGCCTCCCCATGTTGAGTTGGTATATAGCTCTATAGGGAACATGGTGGATTAGTGGTTAGCACTGTCGCCTCACAGCAAGAAGGTCGTGAGTTTAGTAATTTCTGTGTGGAGTTTGCATGTTCTCTCCTTGTTCCCATGGGTTCCCCCCGGGTGCTTCAACTTCCTCCCAGTTCCAAAGACATGCAGATTAGGTCAACTGGAAATTTTTAATTAACCGCTGGTGTCAATGTGTTTGTCTGTCTATGTGTGGCCCTGCGATACACTGCCGTCCTGTTTAGGGTGAACCCCACCTCTCACCCAATGACCACTGGGATAGGCTCCAGGCACCCCCCACCTCCACCCCGTGACCCGTAAAATGGAATAAGCAGGTAGATAAAATGAATAATGAGGTGTGGAAGTTTTTCCAAGAGGGGGAAAGGCTGGTGCTACAAAGATGGTATATGGGAAATTTGCAGAGAAAGATTGTCACTTTACAATTAGTATGTGGCTTATTGGCTTACAGCTTCCCCCAACACACCACCAAGAAATGATTTCAAGCAGACAAAGCCTTCTTTACTTACTGCACTGAAACAAAAAGCAAGATAGCACTCATAGTCACCATACTGGATAATGTACAATGGTCATTTTCAAAAGGAACCTTCCTCTCGTCTCCCACAATGTACCAGTAAGAAAGGGTTTCAATCAGACAAAGCAGCGTTTAGTTATTGTTTGGAAACAAAAAGTTTACAGGCAGACGGACAGAAAGACAAACAGACGGACGGTCAGCCAGACAGATGCCCGAACAAACACCCAGGTGGACAGACGGACGGACAGGGTGTAAAAAATAATGTATGCTGTCCTACTCAACTTCGTTGAGTGGAGGCTTAATAAAACTGTGCAACATGGCCATTAATTTCATTCTGTGTAGGTTTCATGGCACCGAACTGATAATAACTACATGGAGCCTACAAAAGGTACTCACACGTTGGACTCCTACATATTTTAACTGTTTTATAACATTGAATATTTAAAAAACTCAATCAGGCTTATCATGAGATTAAAGAGCATTAAAGAAGCTTGAAGTTTCATTTTATTATGTTTTGATATCATAAAACTATAAAAGCCCAGGGAAAGCCCAGGGAAGAGTATTTTTCTTTTTTATTGGCACTGTCGCCATAACCGAGCTAATTGAGAGGAAGGACAGGAACATTACTAAAATACATTTCCAGACTGAGCATGATTTTAAAACAGGCACAGTCTTACCTGGAGGCGTCAAAGCTGTCGTAGGACCCCACAGTGTAGTGTCGGAAGAGCTTCCGTCTGTCAGCACGGTCCGTTCTAGAATCTGCCAAATCACAGCAGAAGGAGATCAATATTAACGTCTCATTTGTGGCCAATAACACTTTACAAATCAATCACTACTGTTTGGGAGGCAGCAGAAATGAAGCAGGTGCTGTCTGTCAGACAATGAAAATAGGAACAGCAATCTGACTTAAAGTGTAACAGCTATATCAAGACAATTAAAACAAAGGGGCCTATCACCTTAAACCAAGCAGGGGGCTGTTTTCACTGGTGTGTGTGTGGAGAAGATAAATCAGAAATGGCTTGACACATTTCCTTCGAACTTGGTTTGAATGTTACTTGGACAGACATCTAGAGGTGATTAGATTTTGGAGTGGTTTGATCAAGGGTCAAAGGTTAACATCAAGGAAAACAGGGTTTGAAAAACACCTTTTTTGGTATATCTCAACAACCAATAAGCCAAGATGCATCAAACCTGGTGAAAATATGACTTGGATAGATATCTAGAGGTGATTAGCTTTTGGAGTGGTTTGGTCAAAGGTCAAGGAAAACATTTTTTTTTTTAATATCAACAACCAAGAAGCAGAGATAGATGATCTTAAACATATGTTGATCAGCAATATTTGTGAGTGACTGGTATGAATTACTTCAGGTCGCACAGAAGTCCTATGATGAAGTCACACACAGTCAAAACCAGCTATAAGGACAGATGTTTATTGTCTTACATGCCGTGGTGTGTGGAGCGTGCAGCCTTCTGATGCCTGCCATCATAAATTTGTTTCTGTTTTCTTCTTTTGTTAATTTCCTGGATCTACTGCAAAAGTGTAACTGGTGGTGTGGATTCCAGTCCAGGCTCAACCTTCTCAACACATGTTCCAAAACCTGTTACCTACATTTTGAAGTACACTGTAAAACCTGACAAGTTGACTTTACTTAAAAAAAATAAATAAATAAATGTGGAAACCGATTGCCTGGAAAAAGATAAGCAAAGGACGAGTATTTTTTCATGTAAAATAAACTAGCATGGTTATTTTACATGAAAAAAGTACTCATCCTTTACTTATCTTTTTCCAGGCAATCGGTTTCCACATTTTTTTTTTTTTTTAAGTAAAGTCAACTTGTCAGGTTTCACAGTGTAATTCTGTTAAAATCAAATCAAACCAAACAAGCGAGACAACATCACCACCTTTTAATATTTTGTCCTCTAACGGTGATCAGATCCTAAACATTCTCTCAGATCAAGTCTCCTTTCCAGCCCCTGTTTCACTTAAAATGTTTTCACCCCCTGACAAACACACTGAATTTTCTTCTTTGACATAAAAATGTAGATTATAGACAAACGTGACCTCCTTTGAGAAAATCCCTCCTGTCTATTTGTCCCATTCAATGTCTACTCCTCCTCCTGCTCTTCCTCCCTCCCTCGCTTACTCTCTCACACCAGCTGTCACTCTTTCACAGAAACTGCATCTCCTCTGATGCGGCTTAGATCTTGTCATCTTTGCAGGAACATTTTTTTTCTACCTCAATCTACTGTACATCCACAGTGTCAGGAAGCAAGGAAGCAAGCATGGAAGGAAGGAAAAGCAGGAGGGAAGTAAAGAAAGAAAGAAAGGAAGGAATGAATTAGTTCATTCCTAGACAGACAGACAGACAGAGAGCTGCATGTGCACGGACTCTGTGGGGTGAACGCCTCGAGCTCCTTCCACATTCTTATTTTTCATGTTTTTTCTTCACTCATATCTCACTTTAAGGCGTGAGAGAGCAACGTGAGAATGAGACGGATGTTTTGACGCAACACGTCTTTTCCAAAAGGGACACCCCTGAGTTCAGCGTCACTGTGAAAGACGCCTGCAGTACGACAGTTGCATCACCTGATGACATGTTTTTATTCTGGATTGGATTCCTCTGTAGTTTGTGTGTAAACATGCTGCGCTTTCATCTCATCCTTAAACTGCTTCTTTTTACTTTACTTGTGTCTTTGCAGACGGCACGATAACACTTATTCCTGACGTATTCCAAACAAATTCATCTTTTGTTTTACACTGTTTTGAAACAACAGCATGACTCAGTCTGGTTTTCTCTCCCGAAATTAGATCCAGTAATTTTGGCCCTATTGGACCAATACTGAGCCAAAATATCAGATCAGTGCACCCCAACTTGTGCCACTGTTACATTTGCAGCATCAAACTGTTTGATTTATAATGTGTAAAATTAAAACTACATGGAACATAATCAATCCCTCATTTAAATAAAAAACTGGGATCATTTTTGGGATTACACTATTAAGGGCCCCTTCACACATAACAAGATGTTGGGCGAAATCGGTCGAAATTGGGCGAAATTGGCCGAACAGGCAACACACGAAAAATTTGCGCCGTGTTCGGGAGACAACGGATGGATCGACCTGTCCCGGACGAGTCACACGAGCAGGTCGACCTCCCCCACACGAGTCACACGAGCGGGGGGTCGACCTCCCCCCCTACGAGTCACACGAGCAGATCGACCTGTCGTGCACGAGTCACACGAGCGGTCAACCAGTCCCACCTAATCACACTAGCCGGGACA
>CABFOU010111305.1:0-10556 GCA_900660325.1 Opsanus beta
AATAATAATTAACAAAGCTGACATTAAATTAGGTTAAATTATGTAAAGTACATTATGTAAAGTACATTATTGAAACTTGGATTGGTGATTTTGGGTCAGACATACCTGTGAGAAAACAGTTGCCATGGTAACGGCACAAAAGATAGACTTGAGTTTTTGGTACGAAATTGTAGTCAACAAAATTTTAGGAAAAGTCACCAAGTTTCGTAGTCCTACCATAAGGTGTTAAAAAAATATACGACGTCAAAGTTGACGCGGGCACTTTTAGCCCCCCGGTCTAGAAAGGGTTAATTTAGTTTGGGGGAGGGGCATAGCCTCACAAAGCATTTTGGGAATACATCACAGTTGAGTCATATCGAGGGTGGCTTGTTTAAAGATTCACCACTTCCTTGGACGGCCAAAGCACTGCAGAGACATCCTGCCCTGTCAAAGCGCTGCACGTCATGCATGTGAACAAGAGGCAAGGCACTATGCTGTCAACCCAATTAAGCTGCTCAGGCACACGCAGATGCCATCCTGCAGCCCTGAAAGAGGTCGGCGAACGTAGAAAACAGACAATCCCCTGCAAACCGGCAACATTCGCATTTCATTGACAAAGAGAATAAAAGGCAAGAACATCCTTTATGTTAAAGTCATTAAAGACTGGATGTGTGCAAAAAAACCTCGCCAGGAAACATCCATACGCTGACCTATTAGGAGAGCAAAGGTCACGCATGGAAAGATACTTCTGAAATTTTCATGTCCCCCTGTGGATTAGTGCTGCCAAACATCTTCACGGTTGCTCAGGGTCATTAATCAAGTGTGGATTACCATCAAAATCCACACAATCCAATCTTCCCTGATGCAAACGGTCAGGTGGAGGAAATGTTTTGGTTGCTTTACGTTTTCTCGATTATACACTTAACATGCTAATTTGTTCATTTAATCCAATTAATTGGGGGCTTTATTCTGCTGATTTCTCCATTTGCTTTATCCCACCGTCAATAATCTAACGGGAGACTCCTCGAATGCCCAGCAGCTTGTCGGCCCAGAGCAAATGTACTCAGATCAATTGCACAAAAGTGGCATGGACGTCCGACTGGATAATCTGTGCCTCGACCGCCTCCACATGCACGTGTGCGTCTGCAGTCAATAGTCCAAACAATGGAGGGGTACGTGGCTTGAGCACCAATTTAAAATGTGCACAGCTTTCGATCCCAACGCAATTTGGTTAACTACAAGAAAACAAATTGTTGACAGTACATGCTGTGTGACAGAATGAGGAACGTGCACGCGCCTCACTGCTATCAGCGGGTCTTTGGTTCATCGCTATAAGGGGTTAAACTTTGTGACGCATCTGCAGCTGCACAGGAAGCCCACACGTAAAAATTAGGTCATTTACATCACTCAATTATAGATGTTGACACCGCGCACGTATTGTACCGCCGTAAAGCCGGGATCACAATTCCGTGATGTGAAATGTTTCTTAATCCTTCCTCCTCCCCTCTGCATGTGAGATCAAAAGAAATGCTGGAATTGCTTCCCGTGGCACACTTGAAATGATTTTCTGACAGTGGGATACCACAGTCGCTTTTCCGGGATGCATTTGGTTTTTAGCTGCAAACCGCACAGATGTAGGTTTCTTATTTTGTTTGATGTGCTCAAGTATCCCATCATTTAAATATGCAACACGACATATTGCCATATTGTGCAAATTGATTTGTATCCACCTTTTTACATATAATTAGCATTTTATATTAAACATCACAAAAATCCCACGAGTCTGTTTCTTTGTGTATGTCAAACTTCAGGAATTAAAATGGCTCATTGTAGATTTCCGTGACATATGTAAGCAAAGACCATAGCTGGACTTATATTTGTCCAGTGAGACATGCCTAAGGAGTTGTCTATCCACAAGGACCATAAGGGTTGTATATAGGAGGTACCATTGTTTCTCAGATTAGCACTCAGTCAAGCTTTATTGATATAGGGCCTTTTGTGCCACATAGCAATACAAGGAGTTTTCCAAAAGGTAAGTAAAAAGGTCAAATACAACGCCACAACAAAACCAACTGTATTTACAGTTAGCCGCTTACCTTAGCCTCCAGTCTATTCAGCGGCGTTTCCCTCCACCAAGTCATTAGAAGTCAACTGCTGAAGGCATGTGTACATTTACCACAATATTAATCCTGTTCGTGCCTCAGAATACTACAGCTTTTGTATTGAGTGAAAACAGTAATACAAAAACCATCTAAAAACAGAGTCAAGGTTTAAAAATACTGGAGTTCCCCTTTAAATCACCAACGTACAAGCCTAACCAACATATCAACACAGACGTAATTTAAAGTACTTTAATGTCCACTGGTTCAGGGTTAAACACAACCATTTAGACTACCACAAATGCTTGGTCAGCATAAAGTATGAGAGATGACTGTAAAAGACACAGATGAAGGTAAATCTGTTTGCTGGAGATAAGGCAGTTGTAGCACCGCATTATGAATTTGACTGACAAGTGCAGCTCATTTCCAACATCCAGTTATGCTGTGTTCACTCTGTTCTACTCTCACAATATTCCACAGTTTGGCCCCAACTTTCTGGGGTTTGTAGAAGGGTCAACACATTTAAGTGTGCTTTCGTCATGTTTCTATTGATCGATCAGCAAGGGAACATCACAGAGACTTCATTTGACCACTTCCTGCAACTACAAATTCTCCTCTGTAAAATGCATCTCATCTTGAGATGATCTTCAACTCTCAGCCAGTCCCAGAGGCAGGAAAATTTTACACAGTCTGTCTCCTCTTTTTGCTTACTGTAAGAGACTTCACTCTGTTAGTCTATTTGATGCAGATCCTCACTCTAACACAGCAATAAAGGATCACAGGCTAGAAAAGAATGGTTCTTTTGCCCTGAAAACACTTTTTAAATTTTATTTAGTCTTCGAGGCAAAGGAAATCATTGTGGAAAAGCATGGGCAGGGATTATTTTCTTCAGGAACAGTGCAGCAATTGTTGTTTAATTTTTTTAAGGCAGCAATAGACAATTTTGACATCAGTTTTCATTACTAATGGTTTTTATTAATCAAAAAAGTAATTATTTGACAAGAGCAACAGGCAGCAGACAAGTAAGAGATATTACTTTACAAATACAATGTTTTGGAATGTTCCAGATCTCTGCCATGTAGTTCCCAGCAGGTGGCATTGCTGCACTGCATGTCATACATTTTATTTATTTATTTTTTGATAAACTTGTTTTGTACATTCTTTTCAATAAGACAGTCCAGTACAGTGTCTGTAAAACATCAGACACATCCCCAATCAATCAATCAATCAATCAATCAATCAGTCTATTGATCTCACGCTCCAACTTGCCTCCATTCGTGAACAAGACCCTGAGATAGTCATCCACTTGGGCAATAAACCTCCCGTGACCCAGAGGGGACAATCCACCCTTTTCTGACAGAGGACCATAGTCTCAGATTTGGAAGTGCTGATCCTCCTCCCAGTGGCAGACCCATGTGATCTTCTCTGGCCTAAAAGATTGGCTGCGAGTCTGGTCTGCTTGAGGCGTCTTCCTCAAAAATCACCAGAGAGGTTTTCCTTACCACTCTTACCTCCATTCTTGCTCAGAGGGGTTGGCAAGGTTAGGCCTTACCCAGGCGAAGTGTCTTGGGGGAATTTATGTTGAGATTTGGCGCTACATAAATAAACTGAACTGAAAGATCGTCTAAAGGAGAGATGGAAATTACAGCTGAGAAATTTGTAGTTTCAGAAGTAATCGAGTAAAGTCTCTGTGACATTCCTTTATTAATTTATTCATAGAAATATAATGAAAATTAAACTTGGACACACCGATGCATTCGTGGACCCCAGAGAGTTAAAGGAGGTCAGATTGTAGTGGAACACTGGGATATCTGGTGATTGTAAGTCAATGGCAAATGGTTTACATGTCACATAAGTCAGGTAGGAGGGCCCCTTAGCAGGATTTTGCTACCCCAGAGATGTTAGGACTTGCTTGAGCCACGTCTTGGTAGCACCCACTGGCATGTCAGGAAACCCATGGACAGGATCATAACTATATTAGTGTAAGAAACGGTCATTTCAAACATGTTCTTGTAGTGCTATGATTGCTGCTTCCGAAAGCGTGATTCTGAAAAGGAGAGAAAGGTATGAATGGCTAGCGTCACCTTTTGCAACAAATAACTCCCCCTGCCAAACTGTTTCCTTCCAAAGATTATCTTCATTTGCATATTAAAGGCAATGAAAGACTCATACAGAACCATAATCCTTAGCTGTCCTTGTGTTTTCCAGACTAGGCACTCTGTGCACAAAAAAACACAGAGAGCCTTAGAGAGTGTCATGAAAAGCAGCAAGAGGCCCTTTTCAAGCTTATATCGCATGCTTTTAAAATCGCTGAGGGTGGCATGCACATTAAACATTATAATCGGGCCAGATTTGAATTTCAATGCCAAGTCAATGAAAGGTGTTGGAATCGGATTTGGGTACTTTTTGAATTAAACTGGCATGATTCTGAGCTGGAAGTGGGGCAGATACGTCTTGTCGGAAATCAAAATGGCAACACCGTGAATTGCTTTGCTCGATGTGCTTTCCTAAGCTATGGACACGCAAATAAATCACAGGTGGCAAGTAAATTTGCAAGCGTAATGACCGCTTAGAAAGAATCTCCTTCTTCTCTCCCTGTTTCAACAGGTGTGAGGAAAACTGCAAGGTCAGCACTCGTCACTCGTACATCAAACCATCTGATTTGTTGATGTGAAGCAATAGTATCTCCATCACTCATTAGGCTCTGAGAGATGGTTTTTTTTCTTATTCTTATTCTTCCTAACAGCAGCTAGCGGACTTCACAGTTAAGCTGTGGGCCTCATTACACACGCTCTGAGGCAAACACTTCTAGAATCAAACTTAATTGGCTGCCTGAGCATTGAGTTCTTAAGGCAGCAATTTATTTTAAGTGTTTTTTGATGTCAAATGATATACGGAGGGAAACGTCCACAACAGACTTGATGAAGGAGGAGGGGTTTAATTACCCTCTGATGAGATCAAATGGATGACACAAAGGTTTTCGAAGAGAGGAGAGATCTGAATCCCGTTTCTGACAGTGAGATGTAGGGATTCTGGGAGCACAGAAACACTTGGTGCTGTGGGATAGCGTGCAGTGCAGTGTTGCTTGGCTACCAAATGGACACAGAAACATACCGCCTACTAACATCTGTAGTTTATCTTTGGAAGAAGACGCCAAAAGAGACTTGGATCTCTTCGACTAGATCAGCCAACATACTATCATAATCAAGGCAAAATCTGCAATACTTCAATTGTTTAATGAGAAATCTTGGATTCTTTTGGCAAAGATGTGCCTTTACCGTGGGCTCCTGCTGCCTTTCTCTATACTACTTTTTACTGCAGTGCAGGTGGCTCTCTGGGATCCATACTGAACAACCAATGTGTAGACAGGCATTTGATCCCAGGCATGTTAAGGCTGATGGATACCATCTACGGTAGTGGTGTAACGGACCATAGTTGAGCCATGAGCTGCACGGACCACTGCCCACAGTTCGTCATGCATATGAACCCGAGCTTAATTGTAAAGTTTAAGTCACAATGTGAAGTACAGATTTACTGTCACGGTGACTTGTTTTTAAAGTAGAAGTAGTGTAAACCCAAAGAATTGGAGTACAATCAAAGTTGCTGTGTGTTCAAGTGATAGAGGGGGAAAAAAACAGTTGTGTGTTCACATTAATGGAGCATGTTAAAAGCAGGCCACCTCTGCCGCTTTGCAATCCACTCGAGGCAGCCTGGTGCAGGCTCAGCACATGTCGGAGTCTAAACATAGAAAGAATTGCTCTAAAATATCATGGATTGACAATGGTATGTATGTATATATATGTATGTGTGTGTGTGTGTGTGTGTGTGCCATCTTTGTCCCGTGCCATCCTGAACCCAGAGAGCTGAGCACAGGCAAAGCCACAGTGACCGGGATTTGGAAAAAAAAAAAAGACTTTTCCTGACTTTTTTTGAGTGGGGTACCTGCTGGGGAAGACTTGGTTTGGTCAGGCTGCAGCAATCAGACGAGCTGCAGTGAGGTGTGCCTGATACTTCAGTGGACACCATGGGCCACTATGGGCATTAGTTCTTTGTTTGCAGTGTTCTGTAATCATTTAAATTATGTATATGAAGCAAGTATTATGTTTATATAAGCAACTTAATTATATAAAGCAACAAATGAAAAGCAAAGTTATTCTCCTCCTCCACCCCCACTTTTGTCTTTTTTTTTGCAGAGCCCAAAAATCTGACTGTTCATTGTTGACAGTCAACTGATGGATTGGCGTTGTGTCTGATAGGTTGTGGACACTGTACCAGACTGTCATGTTGAAGAAAGAGCTGACTCACAAGGTGAGGCTCTTGATTTTCCAGCCAGTTTACATTCCTATCCTGACCTATGGTGATGAACTTTGAGTAATGACCAAAAGAGCAACGTCGTGGACACAAGCATTGAAAATGAGATTCCTCCGTCAGGTATCTAGGCCTATATTCATGGACAGGGTGAGAAACTTGAATATCCGGGAAGGACTCTGACTCTGCTACTTCATATCAAAATGAGCCATCTGAGGTGGTTCGGGCATCTGGTGAGGATGTCCCCTGGTCGTCTCACTAGGGAGGTCTTCCACACATCCAACTGGGAGAAGGCCCTGTGGAAGACCTTGGACATGCTGGAGGGATTATATTTCCCACCTTACTTGGGAACACCGCAGGATCCCCCAGAAAAGGTAGAGAATTTGGGCAAAGATAGGGAAATGTGGGAGGAGCAACTTTGTTTACTGCCACCGCAACCCAGACCCAGATAAGCGGCAGAAATTGAATGAGCCAAAAAAATGATCTGGTCCTTTACAATAAACCATGACCTGATCTGAACCGTGAATTTTGTGATTCGTTACAAGTCTAGGGAAAGTCGTGGACTGTAATCCACTTCATGCTCCTATATCTGGGGATAAACCCGGACCAGATGGCTCTCTGAATCTATATGGCACTTGCTTCTCACTTTTTAGTGCTTCTTTTAGGTGTTAGAAATGGGCTTACAAGCAAACTGCACGACCTCGATGACTGAAATTTGCAATGTTCTCTCTTTTTCTTCCTGCCACACATTAATATAATCTAATTGTTTTAGAAAGCCACTCAGGCTGTAAAGGCATTTCATGGTTGCTTCAACCGCAGCCGATAAACTTTAACAGAGCCGCCGTTGTGTGTCATATAAAACGAAATAAATTCAAAACACCCCTTGTAAATTTCTCATTTGTGTATGCTCACTCATCTCCACCTCACTGACACTTTTTCTGAACCTCTGCACACATTTTCTCACAACTGCCGCAAATCAGTGGGGGTGGCTGTGCTGTGGCGCGCCGTGCTGCGATTGACTGTTCATGGCGAGCAAGAGACTTCATTCTGGAAGAGGCCTCGGGGATGACAGTGGAACTTAATTAATATGAAGAATTTATTGATAGTTGCACTGTAGGGAAATCAGCTGCCATCTTTGACCAGGTTTGAGTCCTGGAGGATCATCAATAAGAATTCTTAATACAAATACGAAGGGAAACGGTGCCATAAAATAAAATAAATTTCAAGCTCACCGGGAAGAGCAGAGCTGAATTTCTGACAGTGTGAATGGTTAAAGCAAATCTAGCATGTCTTAATTAAAGTAGCTTTTCTCTCGCCAATTGGAGCGTTGGATTAAACAGTAGATTTTCCTACGGGGGGAAGACCAGGTAATTCCCCACTAATTATAATAGAAATGCTAAGCTTCAGCAGCTGAATGGGACCTGCTTGTATCTTAAAGAAAAGTGAGGAAACCAGCCAGAGCTGGAAGAATAGAGACAGCCTGGTTTGCTTCCAAAACTCCCGCAGTGTGTCAGTCTACTGCGACCAGAAAAGGCGCACTCGGCGGCGAGCGAGTTTACCCCAATTCCCTTCGACTTGCAAAGAAAGAAAACCGAAAAGCCCCAAAGTTGGCAGGACTCCCTTGAGGCTGCCGAGGATTCATGGTGCCACCGCTTGTTGCTGAAATAGGTTGATTGTGCTTTGACCAATCCCAGTCAGATGAAAAAGAATAAAAGAAACGGGAACAAAAAGAGAGAAAATGCACAAAGAGAACAGGAAGGTAGTGTTCTTGCTCATAGCTGTCATTGAGCGACGAGGAGACTGAACGAGGAATGAGCACACTGAGAGGATGTGTTCAAACTTTGCAGTAAAGGCACTCTGAAAAAGGCCACACGCTGTGTGCCCAGCTGACGTGACGGAGCTTGACAGCCTCATCAAATGCTACAGTGTTTGGAGACTTCCTGCATTCACAAAACGTCACCTTTCGAGGACCCCCGGCCTTATTGTTCGGGGTGGGCTAATTAAAAAACACAATTCATGCCGTTTCTCTTTCATAGCGGCCACATCGAAAGTACCGAAAGGCCACAAACTGCCCATCCAGTGACATTATCAGTGTCCTGATTTCATTTCCCCCACTCCTAACAAGAAAATAATTGGTTTACAGGGTCAAAAGGGCATACTATCTTGGACTTAGTAATCCTATAGTTTGCCAACTTATTGGTTTGATTGATACAGTCACTTTGAAAACAAGAGTATAACCGATCAGCTGAATTTACTTTAACTTCGCTATTACCTTTCAACCCTTGCACTAGCTTGATTACACACATACACTGCTTTCACCATTAACAGTGCCCCCTAGTGGCATGAAACAGCATTAACATTACTGCACTACTTCCGAACAACAATCCAGAAGTGCTGAAAGTCACCCTGCAAGCAACCCTGTCTCCAACCACAAAGTGTCATCGCGTGCTGTTCTGTTACATTAGGATATTGTAGAAGTGGAAAATGACTGCACCAAAGACCAGAAAATACCACGTCTAAAGTCCAGCACAGTATATGTGTTGGTCTAGGTTGTAACCTAATAGCTAAGCTAAACTAAATTCAGCTGATCAATTGTACTCTTGTTTTCAAAGTGACCATTTATATCAATCAAAGCAATAAGTTATCAAACTATAGGATTACTAAGTCCAAGATAGTATACCCTTTTGACCCTGTAAATCAATTATTTTCTTGATAGGAGTGGGGAAAGTGTGTGTCTATTTAAACTCAGATGAACCTTACATAAGAGGGCTGACCCTACTTGTGTACACAACAAAACCAAATAGAAAACCATTATACAAACTAAAATTTAACACAATTGAAAAAACTAAACTTCGTCTCACTGGTGCACCGCTTCACCACAGGAAGCTTTGGTGGCCGTTGTTCCCTACAGCGGTTTGACAGGTTGGCGCAAATCTGTTAAATCACCAGAAAACCTATAACTTTTCTTCATGTCATTGCTCTTAAAGGGCATAACGTCTCACTCCGAGTGGTTTATTTCCTCTTATACCAAAAGCATGCCCATGAATAATTTAAGGGATAAATTCAACCGCCTTGTGCCCTGCACACTAGTTTGCACACAGATTATGTGCCCTCTAAATAGCAAAGTGGTTTTGCACATACCCTAAGTTCACTTGCACCATGTGTTATAGGCAGTGTGCCACAGGATGTCAGGTTAATTCCCCAAGACCCAATTGATTGGTGATTTTACTATTTTTATTTAATTATTGTTGAATGGCAATATAGTATAAAAATTTACACAAGTTGTTTCTGTGGCTGTTCTTTGCAAGAAAAGTAGCTGGAGCTCAGCACACTCCCTCTCTGAGAAAGGGTCGTTTCTCTGTCTTTTACTCATAGACCATGAGGGTGTTTCACACTGAATGCAGTTTGCCTCATAAGGTTCGTCTCACAAAACCTAAAACGAGCGTTTCTGGTCTCAAGAATTTCTCCATTCACAGACATAGATGTGTGAACTCAGCCACATGGGGTGTGCAGTCAGTACATTCTGCCAGTCCCAAGTCCGGATAAATGAGGAGGGTAGACGGAGGCAGGGTGTTAACCTTAAAATTTGTCAAATCTCAGCCACTACACTCCGACTGCCGGTCCCAAGCCTGGATAAATGAGTAGGGTTGCGCCAGGAAGGGCATCAGGCATAAAACAAGCCAACATAACCATGCAGACTACAATCGAATTTCCATACCGGATCGGTCCACAATGACCGGAACGGAAAATGGGCTACTGCTGGGCGAAGAAGAAGAAAAGGAGGAGAACGTGTCCACAGACAGCAGGAGAAAAGGAAAACTAGAAGGGTGGAGGTGAGAGTCTGGACTTTGAATGTTGGCAGTTGGCAGCACAGGGTGACATAAGAGTGGAGGAAGGTGCACACAGGTGGACTATATTCTTTGTAGAAGATACAAGCTAAAAGAAATTGGAGACTGTAAGGTGGTGGCAGGAGAGAGTGTAGCTAGACAGCATAGGATGGTGGTTTGTAAGATGACTTTAGATGTGAAAAAGAAGAGAGTGAGAGTTCAACAAAGGATCAGATGGTGGAAGCTGAAGGAGGAAGACTTGTGTGTGAAATTCAGTGAGCAGGTGAGAGAGGCACTGGATGGAGGGGAAGCAATTTTGGGCAGAGGTGGTGAGAGAGACAGC